>CM067523.1:5877286-5952286 GCA_034509495.1 Acestrorhynchus altus | reverse complement strand
CTTATCTTATCTTATAAAGGATAAAGCATGACCCCAGATGTCATAGTAAGAGATGCAGCACAGAATTTCCAAAATAATAATTAAAAATATCTTTGATACCAAATATCAAAGAATATTTGAAATGATACAATACAGACTCTTTTCTCTCCTGGGGAAGTGGTGGAACACACTTCCCCTGGATGTCTGAACAGTCACTTGCTGTTTGAAGTCACTTGGTGTCTTCAAACACAGACCCCTCCTTTTCAATACCATTTAACTCATTATTTTTTATTAATTTATAATTATTTTCTGTCTTCACTGTGATAAAGTGTAATATTATTGGGTATCAAGGTCTCCATTCTGACACTGTATTTGGTAAACTTGTGGAATCTCTGGATTATAGCCTCTACAAACCAGATAAGGATATTTTCTGAGTGAACAGCAAAGTACTTCTGAAAGTCACTCTGGTTAAGAGCATCTGCCAAATGCTGTAAATGTAAATTAATTCAACACTAATGATTTTCATAGTGTTGTTATACCTTCAGGGAGAATTGGTCCAAAGAAATAGAGGAAAAATCCTGACTACCTGAGGTAAGTTGGAGCAGTCTGTTGTGAGCAGTGTGCGATTCCAACTCTGTAGATTTCCGAAGCAAGGACCAAGGCTCTGATGTCAGACCAGGTTCAGGTGTAGGCCAACATGCACCTGTGAAGTTCAAGTCCAAGGCTTGATCAGAGCCATATGATCTAGGATCAGAGTCCAAGTAAGCAGGTTCTGTCTCAGGTCTGTTATGTGTAGGAGTGAGCAGTGACGGCTGGTTGGTTTTCCAGAGTGTAGGAGAGGATTCTTCATTTAAAGCCCTGTAGAATGTCTTATTCTTTTGGGAGTGGTTTGAGCGGTCGTTCTGGAATGTCACTCTGGGTTCTTTTGAACATGTAGAAATACAGGAGGGATGTAGAACACAGCCGGAAGGAGTAGGTAGTGGTCTATAGTCTGAAAAATCCCAGATAACTTTATTGGTGAGCCATATCCTTTATGGAATGTCGACTCTGATTTCCAGGGTCTCTTACCTTCATCAATGTTCGGTCTGTGGAATATGTTCACATCACAGTCTTCACCTGCTGATAACCGAGTGCTGTCACTGGTCATCTCTGATATTCCAACTAAAATACTAAATAACAGGGACTGTAAGCAGTCAGACTGAGAACCTGCAAAACATTCTCTAATGCTACTACTAATGCATCAAAACAATTGTCCATAATTTAACCTTTAGAACCCAATTTTGTGGGATGGTTAGTTTGACATACCTATATTCACCAACAAAATTAGAAAAGAATTTATGAGAGACACACATACCAGATATTGTAATTTTCAGTTTCAATTTAGATGAAAAAGAAATTAGATTTCTATTAATTTGACCATGTTTTCAAGATTTAAAGTGTTGTTATTCATAAGAAAAAAATCATAAATAAAAAAAAGAAAACATGGTAAAATTTATACCAATATTTATATTCTATTCATTTTTACATTTAAAATGAAGACTATTTTGAGTCGCCTATGATTGTCTGAAAATAACATCTGGTATGTGTGACTGTCTCCTATAAGTATTTTTCTAATCAATTTGTGAATTAAAGTATGTCATGAAAATATGAAAACATCACAAAATTGGCCTAGTTTACTGAATTTAAGTTGTACATGTCTTCGTCAGTAATTTTGTAATTATATAATGTAAATTTTAATTACAGCTTATTATCGTACTTTCAGAGCTGAGTAAAGTTAACAGGGTTAGTAATATAGTACATTAAATTATTGTGAAAGTGACCAGCAGTCAGTCAGTGAAATTAATCTTAATTAGTTTTTAATAACCTGATTTATGTTAACTATTATATATATATATATATATATATATATATATATATATATATATATATATATATATATATATATATATATATATATATATATATATATATATATATATATATATATATATATATATATATATATATATATATTTACTACAGTAATAAGGTACATTATTATTATTTGTACATTGCTCACCAAGATCTGTCTTCTCTTCTATCTTTATCCCCAAAATCATCCTTTCTAGGCCTTCTCACTTTCCCATGTGTTTCAAGCTCCCGTAGTCAGCTTTCAGCAATTCCAGAGGGAAAGGGACATGCTCACCATATTGTTATGTCTACTAAAAGCAGTGGACGTGGAAATCCTTTTGTTAAACTACATTCTTGGTAGTCATAGAGACCTGTCAAACAAGGTGCAGAGAGCTGTATATAACTGTATTAACAGCAGGCAACATGGCTTAAAGGCCCTTAGGCTTGCCGTACTACTAGGAGCCCTTATACACATGACTTATGTTCAAATAGCTGAAAACATGATGCTGGTATGATGATAAATGACACCATAAGCTTGGGGCCAGTGTGAACATAACAGGGGTGCACATTTGTATAAGTACAATTCAAAATAAGTGCTTTATCAAACCTGGGCTAGATGTCTTCACTTGCATGATTCCACCTACACTCCATAAAGTACAGTCACACATGCCTCTTGCACTTCAGGGGTAGTGGAAGCCTGTTGTATGAAGTACATCAGTGACATGTTCAAAACATAATGGTCATCAGCACATAATAATATCCATCTTTTCCCTCAGATCCCACAAACCTGCTGTATCAGCATGTCTGCACTATTGCAGATTTGTAGGAATTTGTATGAGAAGTTATGAGCTGTTAAGTTTTGGTCTGGGTGGTTTTTGCACCAGTCATAGCATTTTTATTTGACACGACGTCCAATAAACTCACTCTCACTTTTTATGAATGCTCAAAGGAGTGTTCATGTACACTGGCATGTGAAAGTTTGGCTATCCTGTTCAAAAGCTTTGTTACTGTGGAGAGTTAAATATGAACCAATGTCCTGAAGGCATGGCTGTAAAATAAAACATTGATTCGAACATTTCATGCAGTTTTATAGAATTTTAGTGCCATGCAAAGATTTGGGCACCCCAAGAGACTTGAGGCATCTGTGACCTTGTAGGTTGCTGGAAGGTTGCTGGTTCAATTCCCTTCATTATTGTTTGTTATTTATGCATGTTTCAGTATTATCCCTTCTCAGGACATTTATTCTGTCATTGATCAGTCAGAGTCTGTATGCAGGTTGAGCATGTACATGTGGACAGAGCAGTAAACATGCACTGGAAGGCTGCTTTGGCTTTGGAACTGGGATTTCGTTCAGGTGGAAATGAGTGAATGAGCTTTCTGAGCTGGATTACTTGCTGATAATTCATCAGTTGAGAGTTAGGCAGGATAAGTCTTGGAATTGGTTGTGGTGGGTGTCTCATGTGTAGGTTATTCTGATCCTGAGAAGTGAAGCTTAGAAGGTAACCAGCATGTAACTGCCTGTGGGGTTCTAAGAGTTAAGCTGCAGTTGTTTTCCTCTGTGTCTCAATTAGATTAGGCCTTGACAATTCACTCCATTAATTTAGCTCTGTCATGCATGTTCTTTGTACAGTGCATTAGGTAATGGTCCTCTTTCATGTTTCCCGGCCTGCAGGACCAGCTCTGACGGCCAGTGGAGCGCAGGCCATGATTTCACTGATGCTAATGAAACTCCACTCCACATGTGTGGCAAGAAATGTCAACAGCTTGCACATTCAAGCCTGCAGAGTGAGTTAACAGGCAATTAATCAAGCAATTTATTGTAACCGGCAGCAGCCACAGAGCTGCCTGAGGAGAAGTATGCAAGAACTCCTTCATGCGAGTCACCATTCATCAAACCGCAGTGCAACAAAGGCTGGGTTAGAACGGATCGCTTAGCCCGGGCGAGATATGGTTTTGATTAGAGGCTTCCAAGGAGATGTCCCAAACAAACGTTGCCATGAACTGGTGTGTTTGGTTACAAACACAGAAAGGCAGGCGAGAAGTGCCGGAGCCAGGTGCCGTGGTGTTATTTTGTGTACACTCCTACTGCCATGGCAACAGAGGGACCCGCATCGGCCTCCTGTTCCTCTCATGAGGGACGGGGGCAGGAGCGGACACACACAGTGCTCTGTCCACTATAAAGAGAGACTGGACAGGGACTGGCTCTATTTCTGTGTCTGTTTTAATGAGGACGAGAGGAGCTAAGAGGGCAGGGTAGAAAGGGGGCCTGGACTTAAAAGCTTAGGCAGATTTTTTGACTCTTTCACTTCATCACTTCATACATCATCACTCTGAAGGTTACAACTCACATTTTTTTCTAGCTCTTATTTATAACCGTTGAAAGCGTTACATTTCCAGATGGATGGACCAATAGGCATTTTGCTTTTTTTTTCAGTCTTTGATATGATGTGAATCTGACGTTTACACTGTATCAGAATTTCACAACGAGTGGGTCAAGAAAAATGCTGTAAAATTACTTTAAATTTTATTTTTTATTAGTTTTTACAATTCATTTTGTTTTTGTTTTTAAATATATATTTTTACATGTTTCAAAGTTTTTTTTTCTAATGAAAAGGATGAAATCCAACAAAACAGAGGCTTAGCAGATAGATACCTAACAAAATGAATGAATTTGATAACATATATTAGACATTTTTTACATTAATTAAATATAAATATTGAAATGTTCAATGAATTAATATAAACCCATGCATGATTATGGAAAAGTTTATTCACCTTCTTTAAATATATTAAATTCAGATTATTTCAGACTATTTAGACACAATAGGAATTTCGATTTAAAATGTTAAGTTTGATTCCTGTAAAGCAGGCCCAATGCATGTATTTTAAACTTAGCCAGCACAGTCAAGTTTTTGGTTGGAAATAAATCTTCATCAGAAACATTTGAACTGAAAATTGTTATTATTATTATTATTATTATTATTAATAATAATAATAATAATAATAATAATAATAATAATAATAATAATATTATATTTTATTTATTTATTTTGCTTTATTATACTTTATTCCTATTTTTTATTATTTTGTTTTGTTTAATTATTTATTATTTTTTTGCTGGTTGTTTTGAAATCTTACTTTGGACAATTTTATTTTATTTAAATGAACATTTCTTGATTCATATTTTCTCTTTTAGGTTTTGATCTCCTAATTTTGGTTTCTGTTGTATCTTTTACATATAATCATGTTTATTTTGTTAAAGGTTTATTTAATATTTTCTCTTTATTTTATATTTTCATTATATAGGTTATATATGGTTCATTATTTTATACATTCATTGTATAAACTGGTCATATTCTTCTATCTTCATGATTGTTTGCTTTTGAACATTTTTTATTTGTATCATTTATCTTCATTGGTTTTAGTTGGTTAATATGAATCAATAAAATACATTAATATATAAATGTGTTTTCTGAGTGAAAATATAGGGTGATTTGCTGTTAGTTGATTGCTCTTAAATTAGTAGACATTATTTTCTTTTCCAGAAAGACAACTGTGACATTCAATAGAATTGGGATCTCATCATTGCATATTTTGAAAAGCTGAAATCTTCCCCAGTAATTAGCATCCCCTGCTTCTTCCAGTTCAAGGTCAATCTGTCACTACAGATCTGTAATGTGCATACCGGTCTGACGCTGTGTGTATTTGCCTGATTATAGCAATAACTGTTTATTGTTTACTTATTTATTTTATTTTGTTCAGTCTCATGTCTGTGATCATGCATTTGCACATCAGTGAATCAAAAATACAAATAAAATCAATAAAATTGGTCAATATATAACATGCAGAGATATGTGTACATGTGTTTTTCTCCTGTATGGACTTTGCTGGTCAACAAAACGCTTCACATTGTTTTTATTTATCTGTTGCACTGAGATTATGGTTTAACACTCTTCGTCTTTGAAAGATCACACCATATGTTTAGACGACATCATTTTAGTTAGAACATCATGAAAATAAAATTTGCTGAGGGACAGAACCTCTGGAAATCAATAGCCCATAATAGAAATCCAAAGTGAAAAACACAACATTTTACTAACTTTATACAACTTCATGTTCTGTAGATGCACCCATTTTCCAGTTTTGGCAACACACTGACATTATGCATAAAAAAAAAAATACACTCAAAAGAAAATGGAAACCAAAAACCTTTGCGTATTCTGAACACAAATATTCATTATCACGTAAAGATACATTTACACATTTAAACAAAGAATGATAAAAGAAAAACAACAATATATATTTTGCAGACTAATGGAAGTATTGCAGTTCGGAGTAAAGTAGGAACGGTTCTCCTTTTGTCATTTTCTCAGTATGTACAGTACATTTAAAGTTTAGCTGTACTTACTGGAGCACAGTTTATGCAAGGCCACCAAATGCCAGCATATTTGGAATCTGTTCCACTGGCTGATGATGTTTTAATGCACACGTGTAGGACTGAGATCTGTAAACAGGTAGTATTTAGACTTTTGGCTGGTAGCTGTTTAAAGGAAGTTTGTTCTCACTAGTGCTTTTGTTCTGACTTCACAAGTCTTGGTAAAATGAGTTTTTCTCATTCAGTTTGGCACATTTCTGCAACCTAAGCCCCTGTGTTCAAACAAAACAATGTAAAAGTATTATTATGTAATAGCAGGCTAACAAGATTACACTGAATAGTGAATCAATGAATAGTGAATTTTGTTTCTCAGTAGAGGATATTAACTTTCATGTGATATGTTATGTTCTAGGCTTCATAACTCAGGACCAGAGTAACGAAGCACTTCCACTAACCACGCTTTCTTGTCAATCTAATCATTCCAATGAACTCATCAGAATTATTGCATTTTCAATGCAAAAACACCCTGCACAATCCATTTCCAACAGGATTTCTGAGATGTACATTTTCTTTTGGCTTTATAAGGCAATGAGTGTAGTATCAAGTATAGTTCTGATGAAAACATGGTCAAATTCATGTAACTATCTAAATTCTGAAACGAAGGTAACAATCTGGCATGTGTGACTGTCTCCTTCAAATCCTTTTTTAATGTTTTGGTGAATGAAAGTACGTCAAACCACGAAAGCATCCCACAACATTGGTTTGAAAGGTTAATGGTAAGCCAGAACAGGATATTATCAGTATGATTGCACAACCTTCGGGCTCCAAAACGTTTGAAAATGTACTTGTATTGGTCCACTCATCAGTGTTCATCTAATGTAAAGGTATAAAGTTACATTGAAAAACATTATATAAGTAATTTTATTTCAAGTTTGTAATCATGTGATCATTTTCATCTATTTTTATTTTTAAAAGGTTTAATACACTCTCGAATGTGTTTTGTCACTTTAACCCACAACGATTACTTCATGCAATAAACTGGTTTTATTCAACTGAAATACACTCTTTTAATGAGCCAATTAGATTAAAAGTATTTATTTGAGTTCAATAAACCCCATTCAATTGCTTATGACATTTTATTTTTATTTATTTATTTACTTATTTTGGTTCAACCGACAAAACACATTTTACAATGTTCGTTTTTATTTGAAAAAAAACAAAAAGTGATAAAAAAATCCAGCTCATTTTATTCTTTCTTCCAATCTGTGTTTGATCAGTTACTGTAATCTACATTTATTGACCATATAAGGCTAGATAAGAATGAACAAATGCACACGAACCCAGTTTAGGCCCCTGACCTGAAAGCGAGTTCTGGCAGCAGTGGACAATGTTATAATTAGTGCATGACCGATTTAGCAGACGGTGCTTCGCGTCCTGCTGACTCTACTGACCTCAACACTACAGCATAGGAAACACTGACATGAATCTGAGCTGAATTCTGGAAGGTTGCATGGTTATTAAAACTGTCATCAGACTTTGATCAATGGTTTGACCTTCAACAACAAGGACTTAGTCTGCAGAAACATGCTGATAATTCTAAAAACACTTGAACATCAATGCGTCTCTATGACTGCATCCTGTGTCCTCAGAGACAACCCTTTGCATAATTTCCTGACATTCACAGGCTTCCACTGTTCTTCAAGGGACAGAGTTGAACTTGGGCTTTGGTCCAGATCTAAGTGCTGATGGGAAGGGAGCCCTGCATTCCTCTCATGCTCCACAAGCCACTTTTACTTGGCCTTGGTCTTCTCGTCATAAGTCCCTGCATTCTTGTAGGCCGCTACATAGCCCGTGTTCTCCACAATCTCCTCTCGTCCACTCTTTCCCTTGCCTTTCCCACTCTCATCAAAGCGCTCCTTGTGGGAGCCTGTGTATTTGGAAGTGTCTGTTAGTCTGTCCACCGCTGCAGTCTTTGCCACTTTCTAGAAAGAAAATAAATCACAGAACAGACTTTTAACAAAATTGGGTTTTGGTCAGATTTTCACACAGTTTTACCCCGAATGCACTCATTCAAACATGTTTAGTTAACAAATCCGTCTTAAGGCATGTGGCCAGTTGTAATTAGGAACTGTCAAGTGAATCAAATTTCCTTAATAAATTCTGTCACTCATCAGCTGAGTCACGGGCTTCTCTATGCAACAACAATCTAAACATCTGAAAACAAATGTAATTGATTCCTACAAGGCAAGACGTTTTATTTGTGTAGTAAATTTAAGAAAATAAACGCAAAGATAGTAATTAAAACAAAGAATGAAAAGAGCATGCAAAAATTGTAAAGAACTGTTGAAGTCATTTTTTTCAAGTCAAGATTCTCCATATTTCTGCACAAAGCTTGTAAGAAAAGTACAACAAGAGGCAAGAGGATGGTGCACTGTTCCAATGTGCAATGTTGCTTGCACCAGCATAATATTTCTACATGGAAACCAAAAAATGGAAACCATACCTGTAGTATTCTACAGAACATCTAGACCAGTGTTTCTCAACCTTGGTCCTGGATGCACCTCAACCCTGTAGAGGTTATTAACAGGCTCATTAGCAAGCCATTCAGAGCTGCACAAGGTGTTAAAGCCTCCAGAACCAGGGTTTAGAAACACATGATGTTTGGAAAGTGAATAAAGAAGTGCTGTGAATAAAATAGAAGTCATTGAGTGGCCACAATCAGGTGTGATATAGAACTGCATTTCATGCTTGAAGCTTCTGGAAAGTTACCTACAGTCTACTAACCTAAATATCAAATACAGAGCCTGGACAAACCTTGTCCAAGCTGTGCAGACAAGATGATATAAGATTATCTCAGAACTATCTTAGAACTTTGGGAAATAGCTCCAGCTTCAAGAAGATAATATTGACCTGCTAATGGGATTCCTGGCACTGTATGAAATTTTGTTCTTTAATAAACAGAACTCAAGACATAGGCAGCTGCCATGAAGCCTGCATTTTGTCCATCCTTTTGTTCAGTTTACTCAACTAAGGCAAGTGCTGATTAAAATCTTCCTTTACATGTTGCTATGTTAGTATAACTCCAGTGCAAAAAAACCCTAAATATACAAACTCTGGACACCAGACCTGTCTTAGCTGACTACTTATATTTGGAGAAAGAGAAACATTGTGCAACCTTGATGAAGATGGCATTGACAAAGCCAAGTATAACAGGCTAAATGATGGACAGGCTCTATAGCTGATGAAGAATTAAAAAAACAAAAGTAGGCTGAGGCCTAAATATGTTCAGTGGCATTCTTTCACTGGCCTCCATGAAATCAGACTTGGCTAACAGCATGTAGTTTACTATGTGGCCTGCCTGAGCAAGACCAGGTGTGTGGAGTAAATGCCAAATGTGGGCCAAGAAGACAAACCGCAGAGAGTAGAACTCTTCTTGAACTCTGGGGTTTAAGCTACATGTCAATAGAGGTGACACAGTTCACTCACCATCTCATCATCACTCACACATTTGCAGTTATGTCACCCTACTCTCTACTGCTCTCTGTTGTTGATAAAGAGTAAGCAAATTGCTTAATGTTCTGTATACAGTGTACAGGTGTATTAGAGTTGACAGGATGCTTGTTTTTTTTAATTGTTCAAGTCAAAAAAAATGTTTCACCCAGAAAGAAGTATCGGATTGCAATGCTGTCGGGAAGGAAGATAAACATTACCAAGAGCAATAACTGATTCAAAATTTAGACTCATAGGGACAATATTTATTGAGCTACAGAAGTAATGTCTTGCAGCTAGTGATGGACTGGTCATCAGAAGAACCAGGAAAAATTCTGGTTAGCCTCTATAGGTATGGGCTGCTGAGAGGGTAAAGGGTACAGTTGCACACCCCAACCTCTGGTTGACAAGCTAAAACCAATCACAACAGACCACCTACACCCCCCCCCACCCGTCCCTCGGTTAATAAAATGAACACGGGCCACTCCAGCCCTGCGTGGAGCTGTTTAGGTTCCTAATTGATTGGTATTGTTTACAATCATGGCTGTTTGGGTCACTCCACACATAGTTTTTTAACTAGAGGCTTCACCTTCTACATGCTTCTAGGCTTCATATCTCAGGATCAGACTAACCTTCAGGCATGATATGCATATCATAACAAACACCTAGCCTATCTAATCAAGGATAACTCATTTTTCCAGCTGAATTAAATCCCAGTTTAAATGCCAAAGGAGCCTTCCAGTGAATGTCTAAGCTCTATCCAACTGTTCGTGCTCAATCTGCATATAGACTCCAACTGATCGGGTGGAGGTAATGACATCATTGGCCTTGTTATTGAGTTATAGATGAAAATGAGAAGACATGGGCTCTTTACATACTTTTTCTATGCTCAAAGTCCTGAGAAGGGATAATACTGATACATACATAAACAATAAAAACAATAAAGGACATTTAGGTTGCTTTTTTTATTTGGACCACTGTGATGTATTTAAATAATTATAATTATGAATATCCATGTCAATCTAATCATTATAAACAACTCATCACAGTTGAATTGTATTTTCAGCTCATAGACACTCTGGATGATCAATTCTCAACAGGATTTATGAGATGTAAAGTGTATTTAGCCCTTATAATAAAAATTTCAGAGTCTAGGATTTCTGAACAATATCTGGTAAGTGTGACTGTCTCCCATAAAGTTTTTGATGAATAAAAGAATGTTAAACTATGAAAAACATACCAAATTAGCCAGTGTTCTAAAGGTTGTCATGTCTAACATTGCCAAACCTACCCACCAAATGTCATTGCTGTCAGTTAATTCCTACTGGGTTCTTTTTTTTTTAACGATGAGTGTATTTATGATTCATTTAAGTGAGTTTACTTTTCAATCAGTTTTTCATAGGATTATCTCATTTTGGTTGCCTTAGTCCACTTCAACAGATTTCCGTAACAACAATAGTTTCTCACTGGTCAAGACACAGCTGTAATAATATGGATGATGTCATGTGAGGTTCCTGTGGCTCAAGTGGTAAGTAGCTGTTGTGAATGAGGGGGCAGAGCAGAGAACAATAATAATCCCCCTGATCCTCTGTGGGGGGTCTGGCTTCAATTTCTTTAGCAAAATGATCTTTTCTTTCTCAGACCTGTTTATTCTACACCATCACTTCCATGGCTTATGCCTATGGTTTTGGCACACTTATCTTTAAATGGTCTGAAACCCAGGCCTAAAAACACATATAAGGTCTACAGAGTTAGACAGTGTCTCTCAGTTCTAGTCCCGAGCACCACTGCTCTTCATACCGGTGTGTTTTCAGAAAAAGGCTTATTTGATTAGGTGTGTTGGCAGCAGGGAGAAAACCTTTACATCCACTAAATCCTCTTCAAATAGATTCCTCACACTGTGTAGATCCTGTCCAAGCTTATTTTAGGAACCATGAGAAAAGCTTGTCATTCTCACCGTTACACCAACATTGGTGGGCTCTTTGCCCTCAATCAGCTTGTGGATGGATTGGAGTGCTTCTTCCTTGCTTTGACCTTTGAACCTCTTTAGGGCCAGATCCTCCAGAGCCTTCTGGAACTCCTCATAGGTCATGACCCGAGATGACTTGGCTCTAAAATGAAAAAGTATTTTTCTTTCCAATAAAATGTATTAATTAATTAAGCCTCTATGGTATATATTAGGGTATCAATGAAAAGACATTTATGTGTGATGTTATGTCTGCTCAAACTGGAGACTATAACAGTATCAATGGACATTTCTAAATGAATGTATTGATTACATGTTTCTTGCCCCAAATAAATTAAACTTGTAAATCATATGCTAATTTTGCACACGGCTTGCATTGCAGCCTAGTATACCTGATACAGCCTTTTGTGATTCCATTATGGTACAATGTTGCCTCAGGCAAACAAGCATTCTTTTGCAATTTCCGATGCTATTTTTGATGATGTATCATATAAAGTGTTTGAAAAGACTTTTTTTTACTTTCCAGTGAAGGAGTTTCAGATTTTGTAGGTGAATTTCTGGACAAAATTGAGTGAAAATTGTAGAAAATATAGGTTTGTGTATTTTTATTGGTTTATCTTTATAGCTCTTAAGTTCCCTCCCCTGAGGCAGCATCGACCAATTAAATGGATGTCTCGTTTTATTTTAAGCTGTTTATGACATTATATCATATGAATATGTTATATAGCATTTGGTGTCCTCAAAATCTTTTTTGTTCCCTTATGTTCTATCAAAACACATTAATGAACACAAGAAACACACAATAACAGAAAATACAAAACAAAACTCACTTGACTTTAGTGAAGACAATATCCACATCGGTGCTTGTGATGTTCTTGCCATCAATGACTTTGCAGTCTTTACACAGTTTTGCCCAGTTTTTACCATTCATCTCTTTCCCTGTGGCTTTGGTGTCGCCATGGACAGCAAACCTCTTAAAGGCGCTCAGCAGCTGGTCCATGTCAGTGCTCTCCGCCATCTTTGTTATGCTGCACAGAGATAAGAACTTCTTTTTCAGAAGAGGAGTCTGCACATTTTTATTGCATGGTTTAAGCTTTCAATATGGGTGCAACTCATAAAGGTTTACTGTGGAGATTTTATAAATAATTGCATGTGAAGCTGTTATTCATAAACGATAGGTATTAGTGAAGATAATGGAAGTAGCAAATAAAAAAAATAAAAAAAAATGTTAATAGCTTACATTGACGCATTTGCTTTCAGAAATGTCCACTTCATTCTAGAACCCTACCCTATTTTTGTTTGATGTTTCATTCATCCATAAATAAATAAATAAATAAATAAATAATTTTTTTCATACATAGCAGATATTGTTAGAAGCCAGAGATAGAGACCGTAATATGCTAATTATATTTGTCTTCATTTCAGATGTGAAAATCACCAGGATTGAAATATGTGTATAAATTTTAATCAAACCATATTTTAATCAAAAATGGACTTGTACATGTGGACAGAGCAGTAAACATGCACTGGAAGGCTGCTTTGACATTTAAAGTGGGATTTACTTCAGTTGAAAATGAGTAAAATTTCGATGTTTATGTCATAGGCTACACTGATCCAGAGATGAGGCCTAAGTGCAGATCTCAGGTTCTAAGAGTTAAGATGTGTCTGTTAACATTAGCAATTTGGGAATTGGGGTTTGAAACTGGTGCTGGTGGTCTCAGATGCATTTTCACACTGAACACTAAATACATAAGTCTGCATGCAGAACTGATTCTGGGCTAGTTTGGAGAAGGGGCTTATTATCACTGGTTTGCTTCCACACATAAAAAGTCTGCCTGAGCCATAGCTCAGCGATTTCAAACAGCACTTATCTGTAGGCCTTATTGCAGAAAAGTATGATCTAAGTTCCTTCGTTGTTTATCATTATTTTCCTTTTATACACTCAAACCTGAAGAACGGTGCTTTCTGTCATGGTTTTTCACTATGCAGGAACACCAGTGAATAAACAGACATTCTCGGAGAAGGTTTGTAGCCAGGCAGGCAATAAGTTGAAGCCATCTCTAACAAAATGTTCCTATCACATGATCCCATATGTAGTGCCAGGAGCAGGGAGCTTCCACAATAGGAGTAGATTGAACCAGGTTGCTTAAAGTGCACCCAGACAATCAATTTCAAGAGGATAGAGAAGTATCCCATATTCTGTTGTGATTTTAAATTTTCCAAGGGGGTAACTTTTGCCCACAGTTGGAAAGTGTAGTGCCTTCAGCTACTTCTAAAAGACACAATGTGCACAACATTTCTGGACAAGCTGAGCAATACAGAACTGTCACTAAAAGTGAAAGAAGCATGTGGACTGAGGCAGCAGAGTAATATTACAGGATTTTACTCTAATATGACTCATTATGCAGTTCATGCTCACTTCTGGTTACATAGTGCTGTCAGTACAAGTTAATTGGGCATGATTTGGAAAGGCACACACCTGTTTGTATAAGGTCCCATAGCAGAGAGTGCACATCAGAGCACAAACCAAGCCATGAAGTCTAAGTAATTGTCTGTAGAAATCTGAGACAGGATTGTATCAAGACACAGATCCGGGGAAGGGCACAGAAAAAAAAATTCTGCTGCATTGAAGGTCCCAGTAAGCACAGTGGCCTTCATCATCTGTAAATGGAAGAAGTTTGGAACCACCATTGCTCTTCCTACAGTTGCCCACCCAGACAAAGTGAGTGATTGTGGTAGAAACGCCTTATCCAGGGAAGTGACCAATGGTCACTCTAACAGAGTTTCAACATTGTTCTGTGATGGCCTGCCCTGCCTCAGACTGGTTTATCTTCCAACAGGACACTGACCATTAGCATGAAGCCAAGAAATACAAAGGAGTGTGTTTGGGACAACTCTGTGGATGTCCTTATGTGGCCAAATCAGAGCTCAGACTTGAACTAGATTGAACATCTCTGGAGAAATCTAAAAAAGGCTGTGCACTGATGCTCCCCATCCAATTGATATAGTGATATAGTGTGAGAGGTGAGCCAAACTTGTAGCATCATGCTCAAAAAGATTTGAGGCTGCAATTGCTGCCAAAGGTCCTTCAACAAAGGATTGAGCAAAAGCTGTACTTATGTACATGTTACATTTTTGTGTTTTGTAAAGATTTCAAACTTTTTTCACTTTTTCATCATGAGGTATTGTGTGTAGAATTATGAGGGGAACCATGAATCCATTTTGGAATAATCACAATAAGAACTCACAACAATGAAAGACAAAGAGACAAGAAATATGGTGACTGTGAAACAGACTTTAATGTCTTGGTCTGAGTAAGGAGCTGGAGTCGGAGCTGCAGAAGAGCTGGAGAACAAGCTGCTAGTTAAAGACCTATAACTATATTATATATACTTTAATATATATTGAGTGGAAGGAAATGCTAACATTAAAACAAATGAATTGAAACATATTAATGTTGTGCACTGACAACAGGATCTAACATGTTGCATTCCCTGCTCAGTTCATTATTGTCTTTATTTATTTTCCAAACTGATTATATTCCAAAAGCAATAGAACACTTGAGGTTCTGTGTTATCGTAAATAACGGTATGGCTGTGGTGAAGCACATTTTATCACAGCCACAGTGTTATTTACGATAACACAAGTGTTCTGCTGCTTTAATATAGTTTATAAGGTCCTGAGATTGGACATTTGTGAGCCTAAAATAATCATCTAGTTTCTTGGATTTTCCATTGTAACCTTTAAATTTCAGAACAAAGAAGGGAACCTTTCCACTTTTGGGATGACAGAGATCATAAACTTGGAGACCTGTAAATTGTTGGTTGAAATATGAATGGAAGTGTTTCTGACATATATGATGTGTTAACAGACAAATCCTGCTCTTCAACAGAAAGAGCCAATCAGCTTGTTGCAAGCAGAGGAGGATCTATGATGTTGTGATACTAGTGGGGAAAAGCAGTCATGTCACGTGCAACAAAGAAATAAACTCTTATTAAAGTTAGTAAACTCCTTATTTTAAGATGCACCTTTGTTTAGAAGTTTGTTTCATTATTAAGTTTGTCTTGAGATGAGAAAAACATATATTTGGCGTGTTTGTTATTTATAACTGGTCCATTTCAGAGTGATGAACTGAATTGTTGACAACATGAAATGTTGATAAAAACTACTAAATTACTTTACGTTAGTGACTCCTAATGCAAGTTAGACATTATGATGTTGTGAACCTTGACATGAGGAAATTCCCTCTTCTCTCAGACCTTACTGAATGTGAACCGAGTACCCAGTATAGCTTAGTGAATGGATTAGACTCTAGAGGTGTGGAGAGGAGGAGAAGTGTGAGGAGGCATGTGGATGGACGGTGTGATGGGCCTTGAGGAGGGTGATATTGTGGAATCTTTCAAATGGATGTCAGAAGTTTGGCAGGGGAGGGCTCTGAACAGAGCTGATGAACGGACAGTGACGGTGGGTGGGCTTGGCCTGACTTCAACTTGCAGCCTCTGAAACCATCTGCAGTTTGTTTTTAGCAGTAGGCCACAGAAACACATGCACATGCATGCACACCTATGCAGACTTACATATGCTTACACACATATGCACACGCACGCACACACACACACACACACACACACACACACACACACACACACACACACACACACACACACACTTTTCATACTCATCATTTGAGGCATAATATCGCCATAACTGATGATACAGTGTATTGTTCAGCTATCATGTTGTCTCTGTGCAAATTGATGTCTGAACCGTATGTATATATGACCACTGCCACTGTGTGTGTGTGTGTGTGTGTGTGTGTGTGTGTGTGTGTGTGTGTGTGTGTGTGTGTGTGTTCAAGAAGACATGGCCTTCATTCCATTAGCCAGTCATTGGAATAAAGACATCATTGTGTGTTGAACCTCACTCTGAACTTCACACATGCACACATTCACACACCGTCCACTTCCCTCTAAAGATTCCCTCACTCTAATGCCACTACATGTCCAGGCTCAGGAAGAGTCCATGGAAACTATGACATAAAACTGGGAAACACCTACCTACACATGCACCTTTACATAAGCACAGCATTGCACACTGACACTGTCCCACATGGCTGCCTAAGTTTAATATGTCCTTTTGTGTTTAAGAGTTTCAGTTCAGACGATGGCAGATGGCGTTGCATAAGGATGATCAGGTCAAAAATACATGCAAGGTGTGCAACAGGATTCATAGATTGAGAAGAGGTGGTGCAGTGCAGTGAAATGGGGTGCAAAGCAAATGTTAATGATTGGGTGTTCCAAAGGCCATAGTGAGAAGGAAGTAGCTGAATTTGCAGGTGTACTAAAATATATGCTCATATGGGTCTACCAGAAGGGACAAAAATCCTATTCAACAATAAATTCTCATCAGAACTGTGGACAAAAGACAAAGTGATTAAAGGCCTCTAGCATGCCACTTTGGTACAGTATTTCTTGCCATTTTCATGCACAAGTTGTGAAACACTGTTGTTGGGCCCTTTCCAATATTTTTGCCTTGAATTCTGATAAGAAGCTCTTGTAGACTAGGATTTTTGCTTTGATACATCTGCAAATCCAGCTCCTCCCTTTACACTATGGTCTTTGACATGCACATATACAATCATTCCTTTTAGCTAATCATTAACATCTGCATTATGACCCAATTTTCACACATCAAACGAGACATTAACTTCACTGTACCACCATTTCTCAAACTAGATATCCCACTGCACACCCTGCAGTTATTTATAGCCTGATCACCCAATGCAATGCAATCTGCATAAGCCTGAAGTTACTACCACTGTAAATATGCAAGGTGAGTAATTTTGTCGTTGTTCCAGTGAGTTTATGTTTTGTATTGATTGTATTAAATTAAAGTCATTTCTTGTCTCATCTGATTTCTCTGGATCTTGTCAGTCGTTTTGGGTGTTACTTGAAAAATCTGAACTCTCTGATAATGAGACCCACTCCCTATCATTTAACTGCATGAGCTCACTGACTATGCAGGGTGACTGCAGTCTGATATGAGTGAGCTGGCAGCGGGCCAGCCTATCATGGGCGGTATAATTACATTTAATTACAACCCTTAAATCGACTTCAGCACTCCACATTTTTCATTCCCTGCTACAGTCATGACATCACTGCTGGCATTTGGTGGCTCCTGGGAAACATCACCATGTATTTATTAGACAGTCTCAGGTTTGTTGACACTGATAGTGATACTGTATTGTAGTGTTTGGCCAGACAGAACATTTATTATGTTTAATGATGTAATATGTTCTTACATGATTTGGACTTAATTGGGATGAAAAATCCCCACAAAAGTCAGCATTAAAGCACTGAATACAGAATAGTTCTGCCAATTATATTAATATCAGAGAAGAAACGCCCATTTTACAATATAATGGGACAATTGTACTGGTGCAAGCAGTGCTGAAAATTATTCAGTTATTTTTCCATAAATCTTGGCCCAGAACAATATGCTTATTACCACCTAATTTACCCAAATTTAATTAAACTTTTCCCTCATTAATATGGAATATTCCATATTGTGTCCCATTCCACATATTTGCATGTGGAATAAACTGGTTTGCAAAATGCATTACATTCAAAACTCAGTCTTTAGCATGCATGCAAGTCATTGATTTGCTAAAATGCAAAACAGTAATTACATTAGTAATTACACAGTAATAAAGAGTTAAAGTTCAAAGCTGTATATACTCACAGTGACTACTTGCAGGGTGTGTGAACGACATGCAAGTCTAAAGCAAGCCCGTCGAATTCTGAGCGGAGTGTGTGAAACTATGCTGCAGCGCTGTGTGTGCAGGTGTGTGTATATATCTGTGTATGTTGGAATAATAACGGTTATGGAGCTCTTACCTGTGCCACCCTGCTCCTTCCTGCACGGCTACTCCACACACATGCACACACACATGCACTCACACTCACACTTGCAAAAAAAGCTCTCTATATACAGTGCTTCAGTCTCCTGCACCACCTGCTCTCTCTCTCTCTCTCTCTCTCTCTCTCTCTCTCTCTCTCTCTCTCTCTCTCTCTCTCTCCTCTCTTCCTCAATTGAGAGCTTTAAAGGGCTGAGGGCTTACAGTTATCATCTGTTTATGCCTGTATCCATAGAGACATCCTGTTTAACATCAAGGGAGGGCAATAAAAAGAGAGAGAGAGGGAGAGAGAAAGAGTGAGAGTAGAGAAGAGAGAAAAGAGAGAGAGGCTCCTTGAGCTGGAGTGACCAGGGTCATTTATCAGTTGAGCTGAAATATAGACCTAAGCATGACTAGGAAGGGTGGTCAGATTGAGTAGTTTACAGGGTGTGTGTGTGTGTGTGTGTGTGTGTGTGTGTGTGTGTGTGTGTGTGTTTGTGTGTGTGTGTGAATTCATTCTCAGTTCTGGGGTTTGTACTCCAATATGTGTGTAGAAATATGTACATATGCTGTGATGTGCAAAGTAATCGTACTGAGCTGCATGTATTATGTGCTCAAAACATAAATGCAATATAATATTAACTCTTAGAGCCAGAGGATCACAATTTGAAGGCAGCTGCATGACATTTTCAGACATGATAAACAGATCATAAAATGAATTATCACGGAGCAAGTAAATGTTCTGTTCACATCATGGACAAATTCATACAAACATTTAAAATCTGTTCATATTTACATCTCCAAAGAGGAGAAATTTGAGTTGCCTAGGCTCTACTGAAAATAACCAAATCTGACGTAACTATCTACTATAAATATTTTTCAATTTTTTAAGAAAATTGGATTTTAAATGTTAAAACAATATGCAGATTTTATGTATTATAATGCAAATTGAACACAAATCTTTTTTATCAGCTCAAAAAAACCAACATATTAACAAAACATTTTTGTTAACTCTTAGAACCAGAGAACCACACTTCACGTGGCAGTTAGATGAGGTTTTCTAGGCTTCATTTTCTAGGTCTCATTGTGAGAGTAACTTACCCTTTCATAGTGGCCCCATCATTGTTGATAGTGAATTATCAGCAATTGAGCTTGGAAAATAGCTTCAAACTGAATTAAATTCCAGTTTAAATGTCAAAGCAGCCATTCAATGTGCTCTGTCCAAGCGCACAAAAAATGTAGGAGCAAGTCAATTTTTGAACAAAAAATGGTCAGATTCATATATTTAAATTCTGTTCATTTTTACATCTCGGTAGCCTAGGATATCTGGCTACTAACAATCTAGCATATGTGACATTCCCCTATAACCACATTTTCTTTTCTTTTATATTTTCTTTCCAAATTTATTTATTTTCAAATAAAAGTATGTAAAACTACAAAAACATGCGACAAAATTAGTCAACAGTTCTAAAGGTTAAGAAGCAAAGCTGAATCAATTCTAAACATTTGATATTTTATAAGCATGTCCTCTCCAGAAACTATTGCTTAGACTGTTTCTCAAACCTTGTCCTGAAGGCACCCCTACCCTGCATGTTTTGTAAATTCCCTGCTTTAACACACCTACTTAGATAGATAGATAGATAGATAGATAGATAGATAGATAGATAGATAGATAGATAGATAGATAGATAGATAGATAGATAGATAGATAGATAGATACACAATTTTAATGTTGTGTAAATATTGAAATTATTTTTCATTTTTGGTTTCCGTGATAAAAATGCCTTTCTGATGAACAGTAAAACAAAAATGGTTGGAATATTTCACTTTTTTCACTTTTCACATGAAAAGAATATAAAATATGACTTTTTTGAATGAAATTATGAACAAATTTTTTCACAATATAAAATTTGTTTAGATGCACTAATGCATAAATTAGGGGTATAGCAGTGCTGGGTTTGTTGGACAGTTGTAGGGTTTGTGTTTGGAAACATACTGGACTAATGTTTATATTTTACTACTTAATTTACTACAGGCTGTAGTTTAGTTTTCCTCATATCAAACCATGACATCCAAACTGGGAGTGAGTCCACTAGGGGCCATGATTTTTGTGTACAGTTACACCCCTAATGTAAACACATTACATTTACAGCCATAAGATGTGAACATAAGGAGAAAATGAACAGTCTTTATATACTCCATCAAGTGTCCATTTAGCATAATAGAATAAAAGCATAATAGAACCATTTAAAATCATATTTAAAAGATATGTGTACTTTTATTGGCAGTGGTTGCTTGCATCTGACTATGTCTGTGCTCTCCGGTGTTATGTCTGTGTTCTCTGGTGTTGAACAGAGGAGGATGAGTTCCTCTCTTGAGCCTTCGTTCCTCTCAAGGTTTCCTCCTCCTAGCATGAGGGGGTTTTTCCTTCCTTGTCCAACTTGAGACTTGGACCTGGATTTCTGTAAAGCTGCTTTGTGACGACTCCCTTATTGTAAAAAGCACTATACAAATAAACTTTGATTGATTGATTGATTGGTTGATTGATTGATTGATTGATTGATTGATTGATTGATTGATTGATTGATTGATTGATTGATTGATTGATTGATTGACTGATTGATTGATCATACAAAACAACAAAAAAACAGGCTGAAATGAGTTCCGTAAAGTGATATCGTAAGTTAACCACCATTCCACTGAGTGACTCTTTAAAGAATATGTTTAATCAACAAGATGTTGACAGAAGCTTGATAAGTTTAATTTTTCTCCTCATGCATCCAAGTCAAGAACCAACTGGACACCTTAGAACCTGAGATACACTTTGCGGGCATTTAAATGCTGTTTTCTAGGCTTCATATCTCAAACTCTTTTCTAGCTGGATTCAATCCCAATTTAAATGCCAAAGAAACCTTCCAGTGCATGACTACTGCTCTGTCCACATGTACATGCTCAGCCTGCATGCAGATTCCAACTGATCAGTGAGAGGGGGTGGGGCAAATGACATCACTCATCCAGATATTGGTTTATAGAGGAAAGTGAGAAGGGACAGGATGTTTGCTCTCTTATTTTTTGCACAAGCAGAATAAAAGTCCTGAGAAGGGATAATAATACTGATACATTCAGTATATAAATAATAAAACCAATAGGACATTCCTTTATTATTATTATTATTTTTTTTTTTTTTTGGACCACTGTCAAGCATTGAGAACTTATTATAAATATCCTTGTCAATCTAATCATTACAATTAACTCATCAAAATGATTGCATTTTCAGCTCAAAACACAAAAATCAAATTTTAATAGGATTTCTGAGATGTAAAAATGTTTTTAGTCCTAATAAGCTAAAAAAAAATGTACAGGCAATTAAAATTAAATAATAAAAATACATAAAACTACAAAAACATTACACAAAATTGCCCTACTTTTGAACTTTCGAGGGTACATGTAGACACTTATGCCTGAATATTATGTCTAATGTTTTGCATATGCATCTATAATTTCATTTATACATTATTTTATTTGACATCCTGCTTTAATTACGGGAGAAGGAAACAAATTTTTGGTCTAATTCTAGACACTAAATCAAAAAGGAGTCAAACCAAAATTTTGAAACTCCCAATGACTTATTGAGTTTAAGATTGAATGTGTAATCACAACTCTCTGCCTCATCCAGCCTGTGATTTGGAAGCAGTGTGGAGGAGAATTACAAAATGCTGTGGCTGTCATTCATTAATCATAAAAGTCCAATTAATTGTGATACTGATTTGAGGTCATTTTCAGACAAGTTCGGGCGATATTTTCTCCGTCCTTCTCCATCAAAAACAGAGAGCAAACAGTAGAGTTAATATTACAGCAGTAAGCAGAGCAAGAAGGACAAAGCAGATCCTTACTGCACAGAATCCGGCCTATGTCTCTATGGCCACTGTCTCCTGCAATGGCATTACATTTTCCAGAGTTGCCCCCTCTCCCCCAAATCCATTCTGTCTGTACAGGGTGAATAAACAGACGAGTCACGAGACTTCAGTCCAGCCTAGAGCCAAATATGATCTAGCACTGTGTGATGTCATTGAGAAATATATTTTTAATTATCTCTGCTTCGAATTAAGGAGGCGAAGGGAGCCCGCACTGGAGCTGTGCCCACCAGTTAATGGTCCACGATACTTTAAACAAATCCTGGATTTCACGCAGCTTCACTGATTTCCTCTCCTCCCACCTCTGCCACCCTCTGGCTCTTGCCTTCTCCTCCTTTCATAATGTTTCTCTTTCGCTGCTTCCCCCCAATTCTTCTTTCTGACCATTTCAGTCCTTTTTTCATACAGTTCAGTTATGAAAGAAAATAAGCTAGATGTATGCTTAGAAAGATAAATTACTTAATCAGTCTGAGCTAATTATTAATTGACATTAATTAAGCCATTATTAAGCATTACTGTATATTAGTACATCTTATGATACTGTAATCTATTCAAACTTGAATTACATTTTTTAATATTTTGAGATTCTGGTTTTCTGGTTTTCATGAGGTATAAGCCAAACTGATCAACAGTGAAACAGAAAAAGCAAAAAAGGTGTAATGTTTATAAAATATGACAATTTACCTTTTTTGAACGAATATATGATCATTAATAAGCTTTTAAGTGATATTCTAATTTTTGAGATGCCCTAATATTTGAGTGATAAAGATGCAGCCATACTCTGTACAGCATACTCTCTACCTATAACTAACAATAGGAATAATGACTAACCTTCACTAAATGAGCAAAAGTATTGGGGCACCTGCTCATTCACATGTTGGCTGTTGTGCTGAGTGCCATTGTACAGTGTCCTTGTGTATCGGGTAAGTGTAACCTCATTCATTCATTACCCAAATGCTCAATATAGTTTTAAGTAGAGTGAAGTAATAATTAGTTGAGACATTACTAAACAATTTACTGAGGTTTATTACTGTCATAAGTAATAAAGTGTATATAATTGCAACATTACATGCATTTCAATGAGATTTGCTACGACAGTTGTACATGACTTCAGAGTGAATACATCTCACCTTTCATGCTTTTCATAAGTGCTCTTGCTGTGTGATCTATGTCACACTCTGTTCAGTCTGTGCTCTGTCTGAGCCAACATGGAGGACGTGCTAATGGTTGCTGTTTTAAAATGAGATACAATGCAACTCTTTTCATGCAGATTACAAAATACAACACAAACGAGAGGCGGCATGATACACATGAAAATCAGAAATCCAGAATCTCAAAATATTTAACCATGTTAATTCAAATTTGAATAGATCACTAAAGTATCAACTTAAAAACCAAAAAAATAAACTTTAAATGTAATGAATATAAAATATATGACAGTTTAATTAAATGATCACAGACCTTTTTCACAGTATTTTTTTTTTAATGCACTAGTATATATCATCCAGCAATGCTCTTGGGTTGGGTGTTGGGTGATGCTACACCATCCCAATATTTGCTTAAACCTTCCTAACCCTTTGCTTTTTCCTTTCCTCTGTTTTCTTTGTATCTCTTTCCTATGTACTGAGATGCCCTATCTACCCCGATGTCACCCGACCCGGCTCTCCACTACCCCACTGCCCTCTGACGCTGTCCTCGTTTGGGATCCTTGCACTGGTTCACTCATCCCACATTAGAGAATCCACTGCCAACTTACGACTGTTTAACCAGCATGGACTTCCATACTGAGCTTGTATCCTTCTCTCACTCACAATCTCTCAGAATTCATTCTCGCCCAAACATAGACTGCTCACACTATTAGCTATAGTTCTTTATGATTTTATATTTACTTTATGTCTGTGCTCCCTGCTGTCAACCAGAGGAGGCTGGGTTCCCCTTTTGAGCCTTGATTCCTCTCAAGGGAGTTTTCCTTGCCACTGTTGCACGCTGGCTTTCTCAAATGAGGTTTGGTCCAGGATTTCAGTAAAGCTGTTTTGTGACAATGCCTTTGTTGTAAAAAAAAATAAAATGTGATTGACTGATTGATTGAAAGAAGTTAATTTTAGCTGTTTTCATGTCTGTAGTTCATGTCTGATCCTGAAATATAAAACCAAGAAAATGGCATGTAACTGGCTGCAATATGTGGACCCATACCTGAATAAGTAATGTATCTTATTCAGTAAATACGGCCTGTTGAAAAATCATCCCAGGAGGCTCCTCCTGATGCAGAGTAGAGAACAGTGGGAACAAACTGTCAATGTCCAATGAAAACAAATATCCAAAATGGCAACTTTAGAGGAGAAGGCAAAATGTACTCAACTTAAATTAAAAGTAAGTTTAGAACATTTCTATTAACATTCATATTAACACAGTGTACAGATCAGCTACAGAACTAAAAATGGGCAAAGATGGAGATACATGGTTTTCATTGGACAGCAGTAAAAAAAATTCAATTTTTAGAACAGTACATATCCATATGTTGTAATAGAACAGACACAGAACTCATAGTCTTCTAGTTCTATGTCTTTTCCATATTTAAAAAAAACCTTCTTTGAGTAAAAGTGTTCGAACGTTTAACATTGAACCCAAAACAGTACTCTACTTTCCAATCCACTGGCAAATTTGTGCCCAGATGCAACGTGTAATTGAACAAATACAGCAAAAAGAGTTTGTTGATGTGTATAGAAGCGTGTTTTGCGCACGTACACAGTCTAACAAATGGCAATCCGATGCAACTCTGTTTATTTTGTTGCCATTGTAAAGAAAGAGCTAATGGTGTGATCACTCTCAATCCACTCCCCAGACCAGCTCGCATTACTGTGGCTGAGACATCCTGATATGGGACACCCAAACCGCATTCCACTTCAAAAGGCTGCAGCACGTATGAATGCTTGAGAGAAAGACAGAGAGAGTGACTGAAATGGAGATTAATGGCGAGAGACTGAAAGGAACACAGAAGCTGAAATTCATCTCCATGTAAATGAGTTTTACATATTCCTTGGAGGTCTGTGTCATTTATTTCTTAGCTGGGGTTTCAATCTCTTGGCAGCATGGCAAGACCCATTGCTTTCACTCAACACAAAAACCACGAACTATCTTTCAGGCTTCCAGTAAAGATGGGAGAGCCGATACTGACACACACATACATACTTCCACTTATGCCGGGTTTGTCCTTAGATGATCTATCCAGCATTGTTGGTGTGGGATTAACTGCAGGCGTACGGATGTGTGAGAAGACGCCCGTGATGCCCTCCTCCTTCACTAACCAATCATTTTCGTCCTTTTCCCCAGGGAATATGTGGCTGGACTCGTGAAGCAGAACTGAAAATAGTGCTTCTGCTCTGGTCATTGCGTACTGGTCTCAAGGTTTTATACTGGTCAAGCTCCAGCTTCCCAGATGCACTGTGGTGTTATGATTAACTTAACTATTAAATTTTTAAACTATTTTATTCATTTATTTATTTTTTTAAATTACACTACAGTTTTTACACTATTTCCTTCATACTATGTACTAAATACTAACTTAGTAAAGTCTAAATGTCATGCTCATATCAGGATCTCTCCCTAAGGATTAAAAACATTACATCTCAGAAATCCTGTTGGAAATAGATCATCCAGAGTGTTTTTGCATTTATTATTATTATTATTATTATTATTATTATTATTATTATTATTATTATTATGGTTATTATTATTATCATCATAATTATCATCATTATTATTACTATTATTATTAAAGAGTTATTTATTTTTTTGATTGATAAGGTTATTTACAAAAATATATTGGTCAGAATGCTTGACAGTGGTCCAAATAAAATAATTAAAAAAGAAAAACCCTGAATGTGGTTTATTATTTTTATTTTCTCAGTATGTATCAGTATTATCTCATTTCTAGACCTTTATTTTGACAAGTGAACACTGTGTGAGCAAAAAAAGAGAGCAAACAGCCCCTCCTTTCTTTTTCCCATGTAAATATCTGAACTGAAGGGATAATTCAGCACATAATGAGTCAACCACAATTAGATAAGTCTTATAGTTTCTTATAATATGTGTATTATGTTTGTAGGTTACTCTGATCCTGGGTTATGAAAGTTAGGAAACAGCATATAACTGCTTGCAAAGTGCGGCTCTCGGGTTGTAAGAGATTTTGTGTTTGCATCATCAATTTCTTTGTTGTTTAAAGTAAGTGTGTGATTTAGGCATAAGCTTCCTTTATTTGTTGACCTCATAAAACAAGTATTGTTGATCATTTACATCCATGCATTGATGCATTGTAAACTGGAAAAATCCCTGAAAAGACTCAGGAAATCATATCCTTAAAACAGGGTAACAGCGCCTTACAATGTGACCATGCATATTTCTTCTGTACAGGATTTCTCCCATCGTGTCTGTTCAGTACAGACCCTGCACATGCAGTTGCACACAGATGCTGTGATCTTCAGTGACCTCTGAATGACTGACATGTTTAGAGGGTGTGTTTACATCACCATAGCTACAGATTGTTGTGCTATCAAACTTTATCTGGCAAGATGCTTTTATGAGAAGTGAAAGAAAAGCGTCCTCTTTGCCCTTTTGCCTGGCATTTAAAAAATGAGGCATGTCAAAATGGCAGCATATGTTGATTAATGGATTGGGATTGGGCTGCTCCTTTTACAGTCTCAACTTTCTCCAGTTAGAAAACAAGGTTTACAACTTGCCATTACTCATCTCTTTATGATATATTGTTATATCTACATCAAACCTCGTAGTTCTAAAATAAAGCATATTGCCCAGATTCACGTTGTGTAAAAAATGGAAAATGGAGACCCAAGGTTTTTGCTTGACAGTGATGATATGCAAAATTTGAAATTAATGCATTCATCATCTTATTTATGTCATTTTGCTTAAGTTCATGATGGATGGATGGACGGACGGACGGACGGATGCCTTTGTTTTGATGTTCAGTTGACACTTATTCTGGCTGACATTAAGTCATGTCATCACACTCTCCAGGTTGGAACAATAAAGCTTGTCTGATTTGTCAGTAACATAAAGGTTATTATGTAACAATGTGAAAAGTGAGGCTGATAACAAAAATAACTTCTAATAACTAATATCATCTGCCTTATGTAGTCAATCAGCTAATACCCAGAAGTCATGGTTCAATTGTGTCCCACACTTACTACTTTCATCTGTCCAACATGGAATGCTGGTGATGGGGCTGGGACATAACCACAGCTGGCCAGAGCTGGATCTGTTTTGGCCTGAAATAGAAAAGCTGTCGAAACATTTCACATGGCAGGCTGCAAATGCTATGACCACCTTAAATGTGGCTGCAAGTTGTGGACCAGTTTTGGTCCACAATATTATTACGTGTATTATTGCCTTACATAATTGACCTATACAAGCTGTAACTGGGCCATATGGTCTGGAATCATCTGCTATGTGGAAAGTCTGGAGTTGAAAGTAGTTTTGGAGCTAGGGCTACACAATATATCATTTTAGCATTGTCATCACAATATGCATATGCGCAGTCACATCGCAGGACATGCAATGTTACAAAAGGCAAATTAAACCAAACATATTTCACTACAACTTGCTTGATGCAAAAGGAATTCTCAGTTTCTGCCATCCCATGCAGCTTCAATATTCTCACGCAGTCCCAGTTTGCTGAGTCGATTGTTGATCTGATATCATCCCACATTTTTAATTGAGGATAGGTCTGGCGATGCAACTGGTCTAGTTATATTAATCAAGGCAAACTCTTGAGATGGCATCTACATTTATATTTAGATTAGTCCACATTTTATTAATGATCAGTGCAGAAATCCAAGTAATTCCAAACATTTTACTTGCGTTTATTGCAACTGTACTGATGTGTAGGTTACAAGAGTACAGTTAAAAGGTTACAGGTAAACAGGTTTGGTTGCTGAGCTTCTCTAGAAACTGTATGGATTTGTTCATTTTCACCAGCATTTCAGCTGGTCTACTTCAACGGATTTCAAGTTAAAGTTCAGGAGGGTTTAATTGTTACTCCAGCTGAGTACGAGTGCACAATGGAGAGAAATGAGAGTCCTCTACTAAAGGCATAAAGCACAAATATAATACTAGAACAATAAATACAATAAATATAACAGACATTAGAAACAAACAGGCAGGACAGTTCATGATAGAATGTAATATTTTTCAGCAATGTGCCTCCAGGGTGGGAGCATCAATAGAGATAAGTATATGAATATATTAACATTTGTAGGTGAGTGTGAGATGTGCAAGAGTGAGTTTTCCATGTGAGTGTGTGTGTGTATGTAAAGTGTTTTTAGTCCTTACAATATCCGGCACGTGTGACTGTCCCCTAAATTCGTTTTTTTTAACATTAAAAGTCAAACTATAAAAATTAGCCTACGGTTCCAAAGGTGAGCAGTAGTTTAAAGAGTGATAACGAAGATCTGTCAGCTTTTTCTGCTATACACACACAGAGTGTGTATTGCGTTGGACATCGTAACTAGATTCATTACTGAAAGACACACACAGTCTCAGTGCCTCTGTCTTATTCATGTGGATGTGGTATTAGTTAGATCATCCTTTGTGGGTGTGCGTCTACAAGGAAGTGGTTGGCCATGATCGTTGAGATGAGCCGTTCTCCTTTTCGGCCCTCAATCTGCTTTATTTTTTCCCTCCTTCCTCTGTGAATATTAATGGAAGCTCGTTATGAGCTCATTTAAGAGCGTGTGAGGAGATCAGGGCTAACGGCAGCTAACAGGAAACAGATGTGCACCCCGGCCAAGGGAACAGAACGTCTGGACATGCATCTGAGCATGTGTGCGAGTTTGAGTGTGTGTTTGCTTTAGTTTTTACCTCCCACCACCTTGGAAGCCCAGGGATGGATTGTCTGGTTGTGCGAGAGAATGTGATGTGTATGTGTGTGTGTGTGTGTGTGTGTGTGTTCAGCCACAGTCAGTAGGCCACCGGAGCTGTGGCGGAAGCCATTCTGTGGAAAAATCACTCCCCGTTCCCTCCTACTGTTGCCCTGGGATGGCCACTTGTGTCCACAACAGCACTGTGTTTTGGTGCATGGTGGGAATGACTGGTGGGGCTGGGTCAGGCCGCTGACTGTTAGGGTCAGTAAATGGCATCACAAGATCTCAGTATGAATTTTTTTAGGCTTTTGTTTTTGCAAAGCTCGTCGCCATGGGGATGATTACTGCTGACCAGGCCCCATTGAAGGAACGCAGACAGAGCAGGTTTCTACGGCAACGTGGATGTAAACAGAGCAAGGCATTGATAAGCGTAGAGATCGGGTTTGGATGCATTCCTCCTGAAGCACGGGCTGCATGCCACATACAAGCTTTTGGGGATTCCTCCCCCTTTTTACAGCTTTAATAAAAGTCAACCTGTTCAAGTCACGGCCAGGGTCACGTCTGTTCAAACAGTAAAGCATATGGTTAGAGGCAGGTTACAGGACCCAAGGTGTCAGAGCTCAGATCTTCTGAGATGGTTTAATAGGCCCTGGCCTAAGTGTTTCAGAGACTTGTTCTAGGATCGATTTCTCACCTCCCTGTGAACACACTGATCACTCAGAAATTCTCCAAAAACCTGTCATACGTGTCAGTTCTCCTTGTGGGTGGTATTATAGGCCTGTGCATGGAATAAAAGAGTAATTCATATTGACATTAAGAGTTTAAGGACTATTCCTCAGGTGAAAACTGCTTATTTGCTTGATATGCCCCTATTGCAACTGATGCTAGTTCTTTAATGCTTGAAGCCCATCAGTAATCACAGCTACTCCAGAACCATGGCTGTGCCTGTGCCACCTTATGTGTCATAGGCCCTGAGGCAACTGCCATCCAAACAACTGCTCACTGCAGCCAAAGAAGTCTATTTTAATCTCATCAGTCCACAGGACGATTCCAAAATGCATCAGACTTGTTTAGATATTCTTTTGCCAGCTTCTGATGCTGAATTATGTGGTGAGGACATCAGAGAGATTCTCTGATGACTCTTCCATGAAGGCCATATTTGTACAAATGTTGCTGAACGATAGAACAATGTACCACATCTCCAGAGTCTGCTAAATCTTCCTGAACATCTTTTGCAGTCAAGCAGGGATTCTGATTTGCCTTTAGAGCAATCCTATGAGCAGCTGTCTCTGAAACCTTTCTTCATCTTCCAGATCTTATCTTGACCTTCACTGTACCTGTTTAATGCCATTTCTTAATTTCGCTTCTAACTTAGAATAATGACAACCTGAAAATGCTGTGCTATCTTCTTATCTTCCTTTGTGAGCCTCAACCACTTTTCATTTCAGAGTGCTAGGCAGCTGCTTAGAAGAACCCAAGGCTGCTGTTTATTGGGACTTGGAAGATTGGAAGAGTCTGGGAATTTATAACTCTAATGATTGTGAGTAAGCCAATTAAGGTCAATTAAGGTCTGAGACCTGGGTCAAAGATAACTAAGCACTCAAAAGTCCAAGGGGGGCCAAAGGTACTTTCACAAGGTACTTCTTTCCGTTTTTTCCAAAATAATTCACTGGCATTGCAACTGAGCTAGTCCTTTGATGCTTGAAGTCTATCATTAAGCAATCTTCGCTACTCCTGAGTCATGACTATAAAACTGAATAGAATGGGTCCAATAAAAACTTTAGAGAGCCTGGTTGACACAGCCCCCTTCAGTACCACAGGTCCCAATGGAACAAGGTTTAGGAAAACTGCCCAGAAAAAGGATCTACGTACACCAGGGTAATGACCCTGTCACATTTAAAGATAAAGGTTTTTAAGTGGTTCTTGGCTTGGGTATGCAGGTTCTAAGATGAACCTTCAAAACATACAGAACCTACATATAGTACAAGACAACCCAGTTTGCACACACTTGACTGAATGTAGTGTTGACATGATGCTGTTCTGTGTTCTGTGTAGTGTGTACTGTGTATACTATATATAATGCAATACATTAGTTCTTACAGCAACATAAACTGTGAGGACAACTTACTGGGACATCTGCACATTCAGTGTTTCTTCTGAGAACAAGAGTTTTAAGAGAGTTCAACCTACTTTTGTTGGAGTAACTGTCTCTACTGTCCTGAGGATCGGAACTGACCTGCAGGGCTGCATACAGGCCCTGAAAATGGTGTATATATATATATATATATATATATATATATATATATATATATACAATTATAAAATATATTTATGAATTAAAATACAGTTCTATTTTGTTTGTACAGTACAGGACATCCACTTTAATTTGTAAGGTTTTCCTTTAAGGGTTGAATAGGTGTGTCCAAACTTTTGACTGGTACCAGACATCAGGTGGGTGTTCTTTATACCCTTTTAAACCAAAGTTTAACTGGAATTCAACTGGACAACTGGAAATCCATTGTCAGATCCGAAACAGAACCTGGATTCACCTCTAAATAAAATTCCAGTTAAAAAACCATGTCCAGTCCTGTTTGCCATGTGTGCCCTCTCATAGCTTCCAACATCTTCTAAAAATTTTGTCAGAACTGCCTAGATGGCAGACAATTGCTTGAAATGACTATCATACTTCTTTCAGTCAAATTATGTGCTCCTTCTTAAAGTCTGTCAACTGGGCAAAGTGTCTTTGAGTTTGTTGTAGAGCCATGTCTAACATGACCTCAATGATGTACACTACCCAAAAGTAGACTCTGAGAGCCTTTTAATAGAGCAGCAGAGGAAGCAATTTTACACCCTCTTGTGCCAAGACTCTATTAGATCTAATCAGACCACATCCGTAATCGTTTATATCTGCCTGAGACAGAACTGTGGTATGATATATCTGGGCGTGCTGGGTGCATGAATGAACATTAGTCTCTGACTTGTACAACACTGTAAGCGGCAAAGCTGGCTGGACTGAATTTGGATACAGACCAGCACAATGTTTGCGGACATGGGAGGGGGATCCCTTTTTGATCGGTTTCATTTGGTCGACCAGGTGTGTATGGGAGTGGGTGACCCTCCCCATTATGGGCCACTGGGATTTTGTCACTGGTAAGTGGCAAAAAGGGCAGATATGTGCTTATATATATCAGTGCATGGATTCTCTTGCTATCATTCCATCATGATATGCCACTTCAGTTCACCTCAAAGTGAAAACAGAACTCAAGCACAGTCTAAAACTGTGCCTGACATATAAAATGGGTGGAAGTTTGCTGTTGGCAGCAAAATAAACCCCATTCAAACCGCAATGATCTCACAACAATTAAACGCAAAAACTCAAAACTCCCTCATAGTCCATAATTCAGGAGCTGTGAGAGGAGTAACGAGGCCCTTGTTGACTCTGGGTTACCTGGCAGTCAACAAAAGCCAGCCAGAGTCATTAAAGTGTGACATAAATCACAGCTAAACGAGCACATCGCAGAACCAAAGAAACAGAAGGCAGGTGTTCCAAAAGCGTTTCAGAAATGTGCTCTTGCTGACACCTCTGTTAAACCAACAGTCAAACAGAGGCCTGACATAATCCCCAGCTCACGCTTCACAGCGCCAGCAATAAAGCTACTGCACAGGTTCCGAGATGTCAACATGTTACTCTGCAAGCCTCTCCCTAGCAGGGAGCACATGATTGACACTGTTATGATGTCGTCGTGTTTTAGTTGCCATGGAGACATGGTGTGACTGTGCGCATAGGGGCCAGCTGAGTTGAGAGGGGACAGTGCCAGAGTAAACGATCTGTCTCAACAAAACAATACACCACTATAAACAGCAACCGATGAGGGGAAAGAAGGAAGGAAGGAAGGAAGGAAGGAAGGAAGGAAGGAAGAGAGAGACAGAGAGAAAGAAACGAGAGAGGATTTGGTCTGATGGTGACTATATTTCTCCCAGTTTAGAGGTAGAACCCTCAACTCCTACATTAGGGATGGGTAATATTCACATTTGAACCAACACCAGCAGCTGGAATTCAGTATCAGTACTCAACAGTATTTTTTCAGTACTTTACTCTTTTCAGTCAGGCCACATGTTTCTGCAGCTGTGCAAAAGGTCAGATGCAGCACACAAGACAACAACCTTTTCTGCGGAACACAAGTGATGCACAATCGGTTTCTGCTGATTTTTGTTCATATACAGGGTCAGAAAGGTTCATTGAACAAAGGGTGTGAAAGACTTGAGCAGTAGTGCAGCTGTATTCGACACTGTTATGATTAGATTACTGGTGACGAGAAATTAAAATCATTCGAAAAATAAGGTAAATTTGCAATGAGCTGCAAAAGTAATCACATATTGCAAACCAAAAGAGAATTTGATGCTTGTTTCCTTGCAACTTTAAGTTTAAATCTTTTGTCACTTGTTTTCCTTTCCATTTCATTTTTATGCTTGTATTTGTATTTCTGTTTTTTTTTTTTGGATGTAGTTCCTGTTCACAGGCACAAGCGGTTTACGCAGTCTGGGCAATGTACTCAACTCGCGTTCTACTCTCATTCTGCAAGTGTGAGCCAAAGGACAAAAGATGTGTGTACAAAAAAGATTTATCCTTCAAAACAAGATTTAACCTTAAAAAAAAAAGTTACAAGAGAAATACAAAAAACACAAATTTTCTTTGTTTGCAATATATGATTTCTTTTGAAACTTACCAAGACCTGATTTTTGAGATGATTTAATGTTCTCATCATAAAATCCATAGTTAATCCCTTGACTTCAGCTGTGTGCTATGTTGGCTGTAAATGCATGTTGATAACATTAGTTGCAGGAACTCGACCTTCAGGCTATCAATCCAGATTACTTTTCAATTTTTAGATATATTATGTTTGACGGCATTGAATGAATTACAAGTACTGCAGAGAGCACTGTCTGCATCACGTTTTGAAAAATGTAACCACACTTGATACTGCTTTCAGCTCACCATTGCCCACTGCGTGTGTAAAAAAAATTGGCACCAACTGATTTGACGTGAATCAGTACTCTGTAGTACTGAATTAATTTGGTTGGTGCCCTTAAAAGTACCAATATTGCTACCCTAACCCGTTTTAATAATCCAGTATGCTGGAATACAGTACTGTCTGTGTGCATTTCACAAAGGAATGTTTTTATTTTTGTTGTATTTGTTGTTGGAATTGGAATATATTTAGCATAATTAGCAATAATTCAAAAATGTATTTATTGTGACAGGCCTAGGTATAATGCATAAAAACACTGATACTGCAAAAACCTGATAAGATGGCACATTCCAGTACATTCCTGTCATTTCACATCATAGGCTCTCTTGAATCATTAGTAGAATCTCTCATTTCTGTGTTCTTTATCTAAAATATTGTTTGAATACTGAAACAAAACCAAGCATCAAGTGAATAATTACACCCTTAAGTAGTGAAGTTGCTGTGCTTATTTTAGAAGACTGGAAGACTGGTTTTCCGTTACCTCACAAACTATCAAAAAAGCTTCACCTGCTTGATCAGACCCTGTATATTATTACATTTAGGCAAGTGATTTCATGTTGTAATCTTGTATAAACACAACCTCCGAAATGCAGAGGATGCCATTTTGCAGGTATGCATTCAAACCTCATGATGCATGAAGCTGTTATGGTGGGCTGAAGGCTAATTTCCTCTTTAGTCTTGCCTCATTACCTTGTTATGCTGAATGGAAGAGTTGCAACACATTCCTTCTGGATCCATGTGAGCTCTGTAGTGGAGCTGTGGTCAGCGTGAATAGAGATTCTCACTGCCTCTCGCTGAACTGCTGCAATTCACCTACCCTTCCAGAGAGCCGTATTTGCATGAGTTACATGTTACCCTGGAAATGGTTTGATGTTTAATAAAAAACTTAAATTCTACTACCTGTTCACAGACATGTGAGTGCATCTGTGTGACTTCAGAAGCTCCTAAGCTGCCCTCTCATCCATTCATCATGCAGTGCAGAACAAAACATGCAGGTTGTGGAGAGTATGAGGCTACAACAAGCTCCAGCTTTTATTGAAGGCGTGAGAAGTAGAAAAAAACATTAAGTGGCTTAAAAGAGAAAATGCATCACAGTGCTATACAGAGAGTGGATTTCTGTACCAATGATCTTTTAGACACACAACACAAAACAAGCAGCCAGCTGGACAACACAATTCCTCACTTCTGCTCAGTCTTAAAGCTCTCTTCTTCAAATAATATCAACAATAAACATCATGTAGTGCCCAGGCAGTTTCAAAAAGCAAATACTGTGTATTTTGCGGCCAACCACTGATTCCATCCCCAATCCTGATGAGATAAGCATGCTTGGAGAGCACATGTGCAATGATTAATGGAACCTGGGTTCATTCTCAAAGCAATTTCTTTCTTAATTCAAACTTTAAGATGATAAAAGAAGTCTTGAAAGGGCAGTATGATAAGACAAATGTGTGTGAAACAGACTAAATTAATAGAACATTTGATAGTGGAGTGTACATAAAGGATGCTTAAAAATAAACACTGGAATTACTTATAAAGCAATAGTCAATATGTTTGTCTGGTAAAGACTGTACACAATATATGAGCTTTGGCATTCAATATGAATAAATAGTTGATGATAAATAAAAAAAAATCATACAAAATGCAATGCTACAGACATGTTATTATATAAAGTATGGAAAAAAATTGAAATGTTAAATATCTGAATTGCAAAAACACCCCTTGTGTCCTAATGCCTACATTCAGTGTTGTTTGCATAGGTTATCTGAGGCTTTTGGTGCTACATCTTAGACTGTAGTGATTCTTACATTCCAGACGTTTTTGAACCTCCAGACCACTCAAGACTATGTTTACCAGTCTTCCTCAGAAGAGAGGCATGGCTTGGGGGTTAGCGCTCTCACACCAATGGGGTGTTCACTCTGGAGCTAGCAATGGGCTCCTCAAGGCTCCTCTTCTTGCTCGTGTGCTTACGTTTCCCCGTAGAACTCAGTCCTTCCTCTGCTCTGGCACCATCTAGGCATATGGCTGCTTCACCGCTTCCTCGGCTAACGAATACAGAGGGATTCTGAGACGCCATTTCAAAGCGCTGCTCTGCAGCCTTCCGAGCCGCGGCCTTCCTCTTGGTCCTGGGCTGAGGGGAAGGTAGGGGATGGGCTGCTGAAGGAAGAGGCAAAGCACGTTGGGTGGAGGAGGAATGGGCAGCAGTAGCAACAGAGATGGGTGCAGGCGCTCCGGCCAAGGTTGTGGTGCCCAGTCGCGCCAGTGCTACGGGAATCTCCTCCAGAGACTCTGCAGAATCAGAATGGTACTCAGCTGGAGGACCGGCAGCCTGAATAGGAGCCAGGGGGGGCAGGGTCACCCGCAGAGGGAACGCTGGGAATGGGAGGCGCTGGCTTAAGGATGAGGACAGAGTGGCGGCAGCTACAGAGGATTCTATGGCAAAGGATACACAAGGGCACAAGGTAGACAGGTCACTACAAACACAATGAAACTCACACAAACTACAGTACAAAAATATGTGGCACTAAGTTGTTAACATTATCAAGGAAATGTAAACCAAAAGGTTACCAAGTGCTCAGACCCCATATAGGTACAATATGACTATGTTCACACAGCAGGTAAATAACCCATATCAGATTTTTGTTCTTAGGCTGTTTCAATTTCTTCTTAATGTGACCTACATCCAACGTTTGAAAACTTCACTCCTAAACTGGCACCCACATGTGAAACGTTCACTTCTGGAGGTTTTGGTTTCATCAGGTCTCAGATCTCCAGTATCACAGGAGCTATCAAGGCATTCCAGTGGCTTCTAATTGTGTTTAAATACTTATGAGGTCTATGACATTGTTATCCTGCCACTGAAAATCTCCCTCACTAGTGTCGTCCATTTTCCCTGCTCAGTACACAGTTTTTGAGGAACGTTGACTTGGATAAGTTCCGATATACAATTCAAAATTCAATACATGATGTGAAAAATGTGAAAAAGTTAGGACACCCTATGAATTCCTTTTTTTTGCCATTTTATCAATATTTAAACATTGAAATTTGATCTTCACTTTTTCTTCAAACACAAGTCTTATGCCCCTTCCATATCATGCATGAATGGGGACAGAGAAGAGGAAGAATTAAGAACAGGAGGAAGAGCAGAATGAGGAAACTGAAAAAAAGTTTCTGCAAAACTGAAACAGACTGTTATAAATGTTATCACTGTTTATATCCTGGTATAGATATATTAATATCACAAGCCCTAATTAACACTGCAGTGTATCTGGTACAGATTGGATTTCAACACAACATAGAAAAGGGGCTAAATCAAAACTGAATGTTAAAATCAGAATGTTTAATGTCGTTCGCACTGCCTCAGAAATTGTACATCTGTGTCAAACGTGACGACACACACTGGATTTGGACACTTTAATCTGCTGTGTGAATGTAGCCTATGCGAAACCACATTGATTAGAAAGGGACTCATCGCAACTGAAAACTAAGAAGCGCAATACTAAACCTATACGTACCTACAAAACAATTACATGACAGTGTGGATGGCTCACATGACAAACAAAATAATCATAGCTATGCAAACAGCATATCTTCCTGTTTAAACAACATAAATCATGAACTATAAGGACAACCAACAGCAAAACTGCTTGCATGTTGGATATGCATAAGACAGAAACGTGAAGATGGAATGTTCTAATGCAAATATAATGGTGAAGAATATTTCAGCTGGTTACAGCGGTCACAAATTCCAGAGCCAACAAAGAGGAATTCTGCCAATAATTCCAAACTGAGAATAATTTCACTGTAACAAAGGAGTATAGTACATATCAGTGCTTAAAAGAACACTGACCCACTACACTATTCATTATAAAGTGTGTAATTAGTCCTATTTAATTGGATGAAGTGGAGCACATTTTGAACTGTACTAAGAATGGCATTATAATTTTTAAGAGTCTGCTACTCCTGTTGCATTTTATCTATGGCTTGATCATCAAGCATTTCAGTACTGAGAAATCCCCTTTTCCAGAGCATATAAGGGACTTTTTCCTCACATGGGACTAATATAACCTGAGGCTATTTTTCTGGCTGGTTTAACAGAAACTAAATGAGTTCTGAAACCTTACTGATACAGGAGTGCTCAATCCTTAACAATAACTGACATGGTGGATTCAGATGAGACTAAAATCACTGAGAACTCTGGTTCACTGAGAACACTCTGGTAAAATGTACTTTATCCCCCCATACATTCCTACATAACAATTACATGACAATTAACAGTGTGGATGGCTCACATGACAAACACCATAATCAAAGCTATGCAAACAGCATATCTTACTCTTTAAACACCATAAATCATGAAATATGAGGACTACCAACAGCACAATTACTTGCATGCTGGATATGTTAAGAGGTGAAGATGGAAAGTTCTAAACAAATACAATGGTGAAGAATATTTCAGCTGTTTACTAGTTACAGTGGTCACAAATTCCAGAGAATAATTCAACTGCAACAAAGACTGGTTTTATGTGAAACGATGCACTGTGGAAAGACTGTGGAAAAACCAAAACAACTTCAAGAACTGGACGTTCAAATATATCCTCTGTAGCCACTATAGATGAACATAATATTTTTCACTTTACCTGGCAGTGCTCATGTCAAGGCTGATCACTGTACGTAATTGTGGTTAAATCTGACAAAAAGATTACCTTAAAACTCCATGTATTTACCACTCAGTCATGAATCTATCAAACAAAATAAATATAATAAATCAATAAAGGGGCTTAAATTATGTATCTGACATCAGGGAACAGTTCTAACCATGCAATAACCTTACTGATATATATTTTAGTTTTTCCTTCCATTTAATGCATTAAAGCAGCATTATGCACAAAATGGTACTTTGCGCTCAGAGGCTCCTTCTACGATTTGGAAGTGTAAATCACATTTTGAGTAACTCCTAAAGAACATTCTTGACACAAACATCCCTGGAAAAGCAGAAAGGCACAGAAGCATAAGTATTCGTAAGTATAGTACATACTGCAGTTAGCGTGACTCCATTGGAAATTGCTGTGCACACAGTCACCTACATACTGATTTATATTCAGTTCATACAGCCTTGAGTGAAACTGCAAGAACTGACACTAACAGCACTGTCATGTGTGACAACTATGGACCAGTGTGTCTTTAAACACCAGCATGTGACTGTTAGCTTTTCTCTCTAGGTGTGGTACTGTGAGTTTGGATCTTATCTACACAAGAAACAAGGCAGTTATAGAGGAGGTAAAGCTATGGTGATGATGAATATAGTATGGGTAAACAAACCTATTTCAATTAAAGCTGCGTGTCCCTACAGCAGCCCTGCTTTGTGTAGTTAACACAATGATTAAGGTCATTTAAGGCTACACCAAAACACTCTCTTACCTTGTTCAGCTGAGTGGTGTGCAATGGCTCTGCTGGAGCTCGTCTCAGTGGCGCGGTCATTTATGACTTCTGCTGGAACTTTACGCACCTTCTTCTTTTTCTTCTACAAAAAAGAAAAAGGAAAATGGTTTTTACTGGTAGCATGCCTAATGATTCATTTCCAATAACCTCAACCTCACTGCCTTCCTGAGCTGTTCTGTGCAGAAACATATTAGTATTAAATATTAAAAAGTCATTAGCTAAATCTACCCATTCAGTCTAATACACTTACTAAGTAAACATAATGGTCAATATTGACGTCAGCTAAAATAACTGAGCTCATGTCCAGATTTTGTACTATAAATAAGTAATGTAATTAGTACGAGAGGCTAACAGGAGAAATCAGAACACTGGAAGCTTTGAAATAAAATGTGGCAAATAAATTGCATTTGTAATCAAATATATTTCAAATAAATATCAAATAAATCAGATCATTCCAAAGACTCCAATGTCTGTGTATGTATGTGTGTGTAGGCAGATACCTAACCATTTTGTCAATTCTTCATGCATTCGTACAAAAGGGAGAGGTAGTGTTAAGTGTGTGTAGATGCAGTGCATGTCTTACCTGTGTGTTTCTGAGTGGACGAGCTGCTTGTTTCTGTTCGGCAGAAATGGGAGGGAGCAGCTCCTCTTCAACCATTCTTTCAGGTGAGCTTCTGACCCTGCCATTACCAAACAATCTGCACAGACAGACAGGCAAACAAACAGGAACAGCAGATTAAGTATGACTGTATGCTCAATTTATGAAATAGACAGAGTTGTTTTAAAATTCCATTTATTACTGAGGCTTAATCTGCCACACAAAGTCAATTTCATACAAACCAGCTGAAAACAGCTGGATCAACTGATCAGACATGACAAATGTTTGGTGAGCAGTTTCTTGTTTCTCATAAAGAACGGGCTGGATTAACAAAAGCTTTTTTAAGAGACAAACACAAAGATCTTAAATAGCCTCAAAGAGTTTAATTTTCTTAAGATATTTTAAGGCTTTGTGGTTTATAAATCAAAACCTGCCACAATGCAGCCTTTTATGATTTAGCAGTTCAACATAAAGGACACACTTCACTTTTAGTAATCAGTGGAGAGAATATACATCTGTGCAAAGGTAAATCATTCGATCTAAGCATTAAAAATCAATAAACAAATACTTGACAGTGGAGGAAACATCAACAACAGGAAAATAAAACCTGTTTGGAAAATATGGTAACTGTGGCTTGATATTGAAAAGCCATTTGTTTACTTATGTAGAAACAGTACTTGAACTTGGACTACAAATGGAGAATGTCCAACATTAATTCTGTAATTCAACTATTTAAAATTCATTTATGAGACATTTCTCCTGATCTGTAGTGTGACAAGTATATAAGAACATATTTGTATAATTTTTAAAGTACTTTTCTCAAAATAAATACAAATAATAATAATAAAATAAATAAACAACATTAAATTCAATTAAAATCTTAAGAAAATGTGAATGAATACTAAACCTTTCATCTTAAGTATAAAGTTAAACAAAGCCCATCTAAGAAGACATCAGAAATTGGCCTTCATTCTACAAAAAATACAACTGCTTCACAACAACCAACTCCACTGCATACTTATATGGAAAGAAGATCTATGGTACCAACAGTTCAGGAATCAAATCCAAACACAGGCCCACAACTTCCTTTACCACAAGCACTACTGTTCTGTGAAGCTCATCAGTGACAGTCATAGAAAAATTTGACTGATAAATAGATACAATGGAGTGATAATCTCACTCCATCTCTTTGACTGACTTTGACTAACAGTTACTTTAAAAGTTGAAACTTAAAATTAAAGTTAGATTTTATGTTAATTCTGTAGTAAATGATGGTACGATATGTTCATCTGGATATTTTGTAATTATATAGAGCTCTATTTATCATTCTGAACAATTCATAGATATATGAATTCAACAATATATAGAAAGGATAGATAACTGCGTTTATAGAGTATCAAATAAAGAAACAAACAGCAAAACTAAAACAAAACAAAACAACTAAATGTGACAACAAAATGAACAGCCAACGAACAGAAAATTCAGTGAAGCTGTTAAACTGCCATGACCTTTTACATTTAATGACAGCTACATTGAGGGAAGTGGCCCTAAACATGTTTTTCTTATTTCATTTTGCTGTGTGTTGTTAAAGTCATGGGAAAAGAATCTGATTCTGCACTTTGTGTTTTCATAAAGAAAACCGTCTCCATGACAGCATGATGAAAGCTTGTTGTGTCACTGCCACAAGATTACCTGTAATATTCTCTTTCCTTTCACAGTAATTTGCTTTACACACACACACACACACACACACACACACACACACACAACACACACACACACACACACACACACACACACACACACACACACACACACACACACACACAACACACACACACACACACACACACACACACACACACACACACACACAGCCTTCCACTTATTTCAAAACAGATTAAGTCAAGTTATGAGTCTAGCAGTTGTTGAACACACAATGCCAGACTCTGCTCGGTGTGAGTCTGGGAACACGTGGGTTAACTACATAAGAACCCACTTCAGTGTTTCTTTCTACATTGACAATATGAGGAACAACAGATGTACAAATGCAGATGCAATTCTAATGTGCATATCACTGGCAAATGCAGATTTTTGTATGAGAGTCACTTCACCAGTTGATATTACTCTGCAGAATCAGTGGATTATATCCTCACACTGTTTTAACTGTCTAATAAAAGCTTTTATGTCTCCACACCCACGTCTCAAAGATTTCACCCAGGGATTGACTGAGGGACCTAACAGTATAATACCCCAATACAATAAATTGCCAGCACTTGCACTTTTACTACTCATTGTAAAAAGAAATCAAAAGCCACTAAGCCCCAATCCTTTCATCAGGGTGTGGGAAGGATTTAAGCAAGGCCTTGATTTGCTGGAGCTGAGAGAGCTGAACTCATTCACTGAGAATAAATGTGGGAGGCTTGTAAAACGGGAGACACTGGACATCGGTGCCTTGTGAATAACATTTGTTTCTGTATTCACTGTGTATTTATGTATAAAAGAGAACAAATATTGCTTTCAGAAAGAATCCCTCAGTGACAGAGATGCAGATTTAAATCATAAATGCAAGTTAAGCTGTAACACCACAGAGCACTGAGCCCGTCCTGCTTTTTTTTAAAAAGTGACACATGATCAGGAAGTTTATCCACTACAGCTGAAATACAGGGGTTGGACAATGAAACTGAAACAGTGTTTTAGACCACAATAATTTATTAGTATGGTGAACTAGGGCCTCCTTTTGTGGCCAATACAGCGTCAATTCGTCTTGGGAATGATGTTTTTTTGGCACCTGAACATCCCTTTCAGACAGCTTCCTCTTGCGTCCCCAGTTAATCCTGTTGGATGTGGTTTGTCCTTCTTGGTGGTGCTGACATTACCCTGGATACCGTGGCTCTTGACACATCACAAAGACTTGCTGTCTTGGTCACAGATGCACCAGCAAGGCATGCACCAACAATTTGTCCTCTTTTGAACTCTGGTATGTCCCCCATAATGTTGTGTTCATTGCAATATTTTGAGCAAAACTGTGCTCTTACCTGTTAACTGAACCTTCACATTCTGCTCTTACTGGTTCAATGTGCACTTAATGAAGATTGGCCACCAGGCTGCTCCAATTTAGCCATGAAACCTCCCACACTAAAATGACAGGTGTTTCAGTTTCATTGTCCAAACCCCTGTATATTCAACTCAATCAGAAAGGATCAGGAACCTGGCCTACAGAACTCTTTCTTTTCACAGAATATAACAGTGTTTTGAGGAATGTCTCACCTTTTCTGTGATGACACAGCAGTGCATGGTAAAAAATTTCTTGTTTATAGTTCCTGTGAGATTTATGATCATTCCTGTAAGGTCTCACTCAAGCCAACAATGCATCTTTAACTAGCAGTTCCAACTTTACCGTGAGACTGAACAACAATGCAGGTTCAAGTATGCTATTTTTCCATCAGGTCCTGTCCAAACAGTAGCTTTCTAATGTTGCTGCTGCACTGCAAAGAAACCATCTGCATTCAAACATAAACTGGACAGTGACACAGGTAAAATGTCTCACTTGTGCTCCTTAGTCCAAATTCTACACTGTACTGTTTGTTCACTGTACATCCCTGCTAAAGTTTTTTTTGGATGAGTAGGGCTAATAGGGATGAGGGATAAACGTCGTGCTCCAACTTACTCAGATCCAGCCCGTGAGCTCATGATGTTAGGATCCTCCACCTCCATTTCAGGATTGGTGTAGCCTAGAGTGCCTGAGTAGCTCACGTCCTGAAAGAGAAAGAAGAAAGAATTAAAAAGGTAATGGAAACCAGATAAAGACAAGAAACAAAACATGACATCATGAATCATGAAAAACAGGAAATCAAGATAAAAACAGGAAAAAAAATAAAGAAAACAAAAAGTACTCATTCTCATTCAAGAGTAAAGATTGAGTATTTTTCCCTTCAAAGTTTGGTGGTTTAAGCAAAATGACAAGGGACATAAGTAAAAACAACACAAAAAAGTCAGAGTACTGAAACTACAGACATCCTGTTAAACAATATACATAAAAAGCGAGGGAGTGTTCGGCTGGAACTGTATAAACGAAGGACTGTAAGCAAATCAGACAAGAGGTTACCTTAGCAATGCAAACCACTAGTGTGTACTATGCTGCCTGCCAGGTTCAGGACCATGTCCCTTCTCCAGCCTGGCAAACATTAGATAAACATCCTGAAAGTATATAAAAATATGCTAATTTGCATTCTCAAATCTCCTGTGTAGCATTAGTGGGCTGCCAGTGAATCAGTGAATGTTTTTCTTTTTTTTGTGTGTGTGTGTGTGTGTGTGTGTGTGTTTATGAATATAGAGTGACACCATGGAGGCTGACTGTGAAGCCCAGCCCCACACAGCACTCTGCACAGCATCTTTAAATAAATTCAAAGAATGATGAAGTCATCAACACACCCACCCACACCACCCTGTTCTCACAGACGTGTCAGAAAATCTACCAGCACACCTTACATAACTCCTTTTGCCAGATACTTACTAACAGTACAGGCTGCACAGAGACTTTTTTCCCCAGGTCCTTTTCAAGAGCTTCCAAACTACAAATGTATATGACATGCATTGGTTTATTAACACACAGCAGCCTCAATAGTTAGTATGTGTAGGGGTGCCGCAGTTTGTCAACGTAATTGATGGTGTCAATGCAGAAAATGTCAGCATCAATATTTAATGTCGTTGCATCTTTCATTTTAATTGTACTTAAATTAATTTACTTTTTGATTTTTGAAATGTAATCCCTGCTTGCGTGAGGTTAGTCGTATTCGGCACACTGCTCAGCTCCACTGGTGGCAGCAGCCATCTGACTTGGTTGAGAAATAGGTTTCTGAAAGTTTACAAACACAGGCTTGCATGTGAGTATTGCAAATTAACACCAAACGTAAAAGCGATTTGAATATTGTGCATGGTTTCAATGGCAGGCCAGTGGTGAGGTGCAGCACAAGCGGACAAACTGACCAGTTCATTCCATGGGTTAGCTTTTTTTTTTGCTAACCTCAATTTCACCAAAATAAGGCTACTATTGTTAACATTGTGGTTGTGACAGAGCAGGGTAGCTTTGCCCATCTCTAACTCAAGAGACAGGACCAGTTTAATTTTCCACCCTTTCTCAGTTAAAACCCACATTCCACCCTAAAATGTGGGTTTAAAAACTTAAACACTCCCAAAACTATGTAAATATGAATTATGAAGGGATTCTTGTAAATGGCCTGCAGAATTCACCTAATTATTGTTGGTGTTTGTTAGAATGTTTATGCTTGATGCTGGATGTTAAATGACCCCTACAGCATGTCTTCCAATTTTGCTGCAGTTACAGTTACCTCAGCTATGTTTGCATTAAAATAAAACAATGAGCACTATAGTAAACATCATTTAAATTGAGTACAATTTGAAAACCGTTGAGTAAACGCAAATAGAAAATGCTTTCACCCCAAAACAATATAGCCACTATATAATACAACCCCTGGCAAAAGTTATGGAATCACCAGTCTCTAAGGATGTTCCTTCAGTTATTTAATTTTGTAGAAAAAAAGCAGATCACAGATATGACAAAAAACTAAAGGCATTCCAAATGGCAACTTTCTGGCTTTAAGAAAAACTGAAATAAATCAAGAAAAATAATTGTGGTAACCAGTAACAGTTAGATTTTTAGAACAAGCACAGGGAATAAATTATGGAATCACTCAATTCTGAGGAAAACATTATGGAATCACCCTGCAAATTTTCATTACAAACACTAACATCTGCATCAGATTAAAGCTGCTTGTTAGTATGCAGGTAAAAAGGAGTGATCACACCTTGGAGAACAGGAGAGCTGTTGCAACAAGTGGACCGACATGAATCTTGGCTCAAACACCAGAGATGTCAATTGAAACAAAGGAGAGGATTATCAAACTCCTTAAAGAGGATAAATCATCAGGCAGTGTTGCACAAGATGTTGGTTGTTCATAGTCAGCTGTGTCTAAAACCTGGACCAAGTACAAACAACATGGGAAGGTGGTTAAAGGCAAGCATACTGGTAGACCAAGGAAGACGTCAAAGTGTCAAGACAGAAAACTTAAAGCAATATGCCTTGAAAGCAGAAAATGTACAACAAAACAAATGAGGAACAAATGGGAGGAAATTGGAGTCAACGTCTATGACCGAACTGTAAGAAACTGCCTAAAGGAAATGGGATTTACATACAGAAAAGCTAAATGAAAGCCATCACTAACACTTAAACAGAAAAAAACAAGGTTACAATGGGCTAAGGAAAAGCAATCGTGGACTGTGGATGTCTGGATGAAAGTCATATTCAGTGATGAATCTCAAATCTGCATTAGGCGTGGTGGTGATGATGCTGGAAGTTTTGTTAGGGGCCGTCCAAATGAGATTTGTACAGACAACTGTCAGAAGAAAACATGCTAATTTCCACAGTCATTGATGACGTGGGGCTGCATGTCACGTAAAGGCACCGGGGAGATGGCTGTCATTACATCTTCAATAAATGCACAGGTTTACATTGACATTTTGGACACTTTTCTTATCCCATCTCTCGAAAGGATGTTTGGGGATGATGAAATCATTTTTAAAAGATGATGATGCACCTTGCCATAGAGCAAAATCTGTGAAAACATTCCTTGAAGAAAGACACATAAGGTCAGTGTCATGGCCAACAAACAGTCCGGATCTCAATCCAATTGAAAATCTGTGGTGGAAGTTAAAGAAAATGCTCCAACCTGCAAAGCTGATCTGGCAACAGCAATCAGAGAAAGCTGGAGCCAGATTGATGAAGAGTACTGTTTGTCACTCATTAAGTCAAAGCCTCAGAGACTGCAAGCAGTTATAAAAGCCAGAGGTGGTGCAACAAAGTACTAGTGATTTGTTGGAGTGTTATTTTGTTTGTCATGATTCCATATTTTTTTCCTCAGAATTGAGTGATTCTATAATTTATTCCCTGTGCTTGTTCTAAAAATCTAACTGTTACTGGCTACCACAATTATTTTACTTGATTTCTTTTAGTGTTTCTTAAAGCCAGAAAGATGCCACTTGAAATGCCTATAGTTTTTTGTCATATCTGTGATCTGCTTTTTTTTCTACAACATTAAACAACTGAAGGAACATCCTCAGAGACTGGTGATTCCATAATTTTTGCCAGGAGTTGTATAACACTGTATTTATACAGTGTGTGAGAAAACATTCATTATCACATCTCTACTCTTGCTCTGCATGTCGGTCAATTTTCAGTCACATTACTCTTTTAAACACAGAGCTCTCTAAAACAGGAAGTGACCTAATGGCGTGTGTGCTCATTTCCCATGGTCTGGCGAGACCCCAATGTGCCGCCCATGTGAGATTTTCACTGCCACTTGGCAAAGATATTTTTCGGAGAAAGCACTAATTGCACGCCAGCTATGCAGTCTCCCAGGCATGACAAATCAAAACAATCAGGTTACCATAGGCAACATCCTCCCACCCCTTCCCCTCATCTGCCCCTTCCAGGCAACAGTGTCCAGGGGCAACACATGATCCCATATTTCACTTTGCCATCCAGCTTTACAGGGCAATGATCTGAACTCTGAAGATTTGTTTCACATGAATGTAATCATTCACACTGAAGGAAATGCCTGATGTAGAGTACAATAAACAGCACCATGTATCAGTTTCACCGGGCCTGGATAAGGGTTTGGTGTTAACAGGTTCTGATCAATGATTGATACAGTTAACCTCATGATTTAAAAGATAACCTTATGCCTCAGTTGCAGAGTACTAACAGGTCACAGTGAGGCTTTAGTAACCTATCCTGTACCTCTGATATATACTCAAAGTTACCTTTAAACTAACAAACCAACAAACAGTATGCTTCATTTCACTGGACACGATGAGTGTGTAAACAAGACTTAAGTGTCTAAACACCAACCTTAGACTGTGGCTTGTTTGTGTGCATGTTTACCTTTATGAGATTCACCTTGGGAACACTAGTGTCATTCCCTGAGGGGCCTTTATTTGTGTCTCTGGACTCCTGTCGATGCCTCTGCCGAATGATATAGTCATAGGTACTCAGCCTGTTCCACACTGAGAGAAAAAGAAAAAAAAGACAGCAAATTAGACTGCAAGCGGCTGTATACTGAAGACATGAAGACATACCTGGAGAAGTATGCAGCACACTGTGCAGTAAGCTTATATAGACCCTAAAGATTCGGAACTACTGCAGCTAAAGACCTGAACTGCGTCTTCGCCCCCTAGTGGCACATATGGTCAGTCACAATGCATTACTCACTTTGTTACACTAACTGCCCTGCAAATAGAAGGACATGATCAAAGCTCAATTTGTTCAGACATTAGTAAAACCTGAAGCCCATCTTGCTGGTACCCCACACTGAGGTCAGAACTGAAATGTCAATGAGCTTCATGATAAGAAAGGTCCTTTCAATGCTGGGTCAGCATTGAGAAGAAAAGAAAAGCCCTGAAGCAAAATGTTCAGGTATCCTGCATAGTCAGTTCTTCTATTGTTTTTGTTTCCTTACTTTGTTTTTTGGCTAAATTACCCATCCTTGTTAGGACTCTCCATCATATATGATGCTCCCAACACTAATGTGAAGATAAACACATCTTCCAATACATGTGAAGCCAGCTACCACCTATTTTATAACTGCTGCCATTTCATCATTGTTGCACAGCCACTGTACTCAGAGAAAAGTGCAGAGTGCCCAGATCCAATTTAATGGCTAATAGACAAATGTGCCGGCCAGGAACAGCATAACCAATTTTTCTCTCTCAGACTCAGACCGCAATTCAAATCTGAGATCCTTGGATCATAGTGCTAGCACATTAGACCACTCAGCCACTCTGAGCTCTTGGGTCAGTACACATTAACAATAAAGCGTTTTGTGCCTTCTTCTTTGTAAATGACTGCTACTTCTGTGTGATTCCTGCTCTTCTCATTTAAAGTCTATCAACAGATGTTACATGTTTAGGTCAGGGGACTGTGAAAGCCAATGCACAACTTTCAACTTGATCCTCTAAAGTTAGGCCATTGTGGATGTTCAGCTGTCAGCAGGTCAATTCCTGCTGGAGATGCTCCTTCTTTTGCTGTTTGCTTGAAGAATTCTCTGCCATTCAACTGAACCTATTCTTCTCTCAACCACTGGCTGCAACACAAGCCTGATCAATCCACCCCAGTGTTTATCAGTTGGAGAGTTGTTTTAGGGATGTACAAACATTCACATTTCAGATGATAAAACTGCAGAAAGGTGAAATGAATAACTTCGATTATCTACCTTATCATCTACATTATAAATAAAAAATAGGCCAGAGTAAGACGCACACTGGTCACACTAAGTCAGTCTCATTTTTAAAACCAAGTGTGAATACACATAAAATTCTGGTAAAGTGCTGTAAAACTAGCACCTGACTTTACATTATGGCTAGGCCATATGAATTTTCAGCCAAATGGTGATATGATATAATATGATATATATATATATATATATATATTTATATATATATATATATATATATATATATATATATATATATATATATATATATATATATATATATATATATATATATATATATAATTTAATCTAAACAGAAATTAAATTAATTTTTATTGTATTTAATATATTTAAACAACTTGGAATGATCTACATTTCTTCTATATACACATTGTTGTCTTCTTGCCAGAAAAACTTATAGACTCTTCTACAAAATCCATATACAGCTCTGTTCATATCCCAATATAGAGATAACTCCCAGCCCTACATTGCTGCTTTGCCTTGTGTGGCAAGAGATTTAATGAAAATCATTCTGTAGATTACAGAAATTATTATGATAATCATTGTTATTATGACTCAGTACACAGTGTTTAAAGCCCTCGCTTCCATGACAATGAACTCACTTCACTGCAGCATGAACCACAGCAAGACAATGAACAAAACAGTCAGCCTTGAAGGTACAGTCTAAAACCAGAATGGGTGAATCATCATGCCTAGGTACCATTACAAACCATGCACTGCTCATTTAATGAGAATGAAACATGACTCAATAAACACCTGTTTTACTGAGCCAGCTATATGAAATTATAAGTAAGTGCATGTCTGGTTTGATTTAGATCTCAGTATGAATATAATCATGCAGAGAAAAGTAAAACAGACTTCAACCTGAAATGGTCTTGGTATTACTAGCACAAAACATTTAAATAAAACAAAGTAAACATATAATACGACAGAAAGATGGAACCAATCTGTCGAAAAGGGTTTGACTGCATCTCTTCCCAGCATGGCTTCAGAAATTAACTGTTCCGTTTCTGCTGCTGTGGGGAATATAGCAACTGGTGCTGGCACCAAGCTACTGATTCAGCCTCAGTTGAATAGCAATCAACATTACACAGCAGACAAATTTAAGCTATATGTTCTTTCCCCATTTCTGGATTCTCTTCACAGGTTTGCTCCATTGAAGGCTGAAATCCAGGTGCAGCTGTTTGTTGACCTGACTTGATGCAAAATAAATAACAAATAATAAATCATTTATCATGAGGACAGATGTGCCCAATCAAACTAAATCCAAGCTCATTCAAGCTCTCAAACTTCTCACCAGCTGCACTTCACACGTAATAATGCTCTATATGCATGTTTTCTTAAAGTCAGTCAAAAGATAGTGCCACCAAGCCAATATTAGTGCAGGTCAATATGGATGAAAAACATCCTAGTATTCATTTTAGATGAATGGTGATATGACATATGATGCAATATACATATGAAAAATAGGCCACCCCATGAAATCATTTATCACTTTAGCTATAATTAAACATATTGACATTTGATCTGCATTTTTTCTTTATACACGCCATGTCATCTTCATAATAGAGCTCTGTCTGTGTGTGTGTGTGTGTGTGTGTGTGTGTGTGTGTGTGTGTGTGTGTGTGTGTGTGTGTGTGTGTGTGAGAGAAAGAGAGAACAAGAGTGGGGGCAAAGTAGAGGAGGAGCTATGAGCAGGGAGCAGAGCACAGCATGAAAGCAGAAACAAAAATATTTTCTGAAAGATTGAAACTGAACACTATATATAAACTTTAAACTCAATATAAACAATATTATATTTATATCCCAATATAAATATATGAATATCAATATATCACCCAGCCCTAGCTAATATCAGCAGAAAATGCTGGTGGTGTTACCTTGGGGAATGCCCATGTCTTTATAAGTTGTGAAGTGCTGGCAAGGTGACATGAATTATCAGCATTCAAGCAAGGCTGAGTAGTGGGTGTCAGATAACATTCTATTTCCAAAGTTGTGTGAGCATTTAACATACCTTGACCCACAGTGTCACAAAAGACTGCATCGGGAAAGACTATGCACAGCTTTGACTTGGTCTAACTTTAAACTAAAACTAGAAAGCTGTTTCAAGCCTTCATTTTCAACTGAAGTTGACAGTGAAGTTCAACATGATTTTGTTTTTCTGCTGTAATGTCTGGAGGCAGCCACGTAGTTTCATCACCAGCATGAAGGGCAACTCCAGAGGGTTTTTAACAAATATAGCTTGTTATGCCTGGTATAAACCTAAAACTCAATGTAAAAACCAATAATATAGCCATGAAGCATGGTGGCAATAGTGTGGTACTAGTGTGGTAGTGTAGTACTAGAATGCTCACAACTAAAAATATACTCAGCAGAGCTGATATGACAGTGGTACTGTGTAGTGTGGTACTAGATTTGGGGATGTCATGTCTCAGCATGAGAAAAGAAAACATGGCATCTCTAATCAGTGCATCTTACCTTCAGATAATACACTTTTGTTCAATTTTGATTCTGAAATTGTAATACAAAAATGCTGTGTTACTTCCAGCACAGAACTTCTGGTATCAGCAGAAGGGAGCACTCACTGAGGTAGATGTGGAAGCAAAGCAAATGGCCAAGCAGCAGACTGGAAAGCAGCCCCAGAGCGATGGTTACTCCTGCGAGGGCAGGAATGGCTGGACCTGCAGTAGACACTGGAGCCACCGGCAGGAACACAAACCATACCACAGATTCATTTTTAACTAAAGACAAAGAAAAAAAGGGGGGTGGGGGGTGTGGGGGTGTGGGGGTACAAGACAACCAGCATTATGAAAAGGTTAGAAAAGGCCACTAAGATTGTGCCTAACAAGCATTACTGAAGTTATTACATTAAGTGTGACTACATAAAGTAGATTAAGTAAATAATTATCCTTAACTAAATACATTTTAATAGTACAACCATATTGTATATTCATTACACTACTTTCAAAAGTAAGAACTTCAGAACCAACAGCTGTGAAGCATAGTGATGGCAGTATGATGGTCTGCGGATGCTTTGCTGCATCAGGACTAGAACACATTTCTAACACTGAGAGAACTGAATTCAGGGCATCTGAAGTGAAGTGCAAGTTCAGTTGGTTCATGCAACAAGATCTAATATTGTCCCTGCTCTGTAACTCATTACTGAGTAACAGTGAACACACTGTAAAATCGAAATGATTCTCACCTTGTTGAAAGTGTTTGTCAGAACGAAGTTTTGATGGATCCAAAAAGAACTCGATAAAAACATAACTGGCAATGATCACAACTAAAAATATACCCAGCAGAGCTGATATGACACTGTTCAGAAAAAGCCTACAAAGGAAATGACAGTAAATAAGGACATTAAATAATGAAATAAAGAACAAAACATCTCAGTTTCAGCAAAATGCATAACAGAGTCTTTTCGTCCTACAGAAACAAACACATTCAGTTCACACTTTTACTCTAATTACTCATTCAAAGGTCACATGTTATGTTTTATGTTAAAAAGATACTGGTTTTAGCTTAGCATGAGAGAAATGTGTTTCCCAGGGCTGTATGAAGCAAAACTGAGAAACACATGGCAAGCTAACAAGGCGTGATGGAAAACCATCTGTTCTGACCTACTTTAAAAATAAGAACATGCATATTCATTTATTCAAAATAGCAAAGTAGTCTCACCAGTAGTTTCTGCTGCCCACACAGTTGTTCAACCATCTACAGTGATGATCAAAACTAGCCACACACTTATTACACGCACTGCAGTGTTTAGATTTTGGTCCACTGAAAACACAAAAATGACATCTTTAGCAAAAATACTAATGATAATACAGAACGGAGAGCAAATCTGAGCAGAGATCATTACAGATGTGAAGCACTCTGACTGCCCTCTGCCAACACCATATGCTGCCGAGACACCCAGGTCTGATTATCATTTACATTCAGCCTGTAATTACAACCAAGTTATTTATATAATTTTCACTGTCACATGAAATCCACTATTTTTGTTGATGCTCACTTTGACACAAAGTAAAGACAACTATTAGATTCACATTTTATCAGGTCTTCATGATGACTAGACCAATAAAAAGAGTCCAGGTTGTTCTAAACTTCTTCTGTGGTCTACAGACAATTCCTTAGACTTCATGGCTTGGTTTGTGACTACTATGGGACATTATATAAACATGTGTGTCCCTTTCTAAATCATGTCCAATTAATTGAATTTATAAGTATAAGGATGATCAATGGAATCAAGATGCACCTGAGCTCGATTCTGAGTGTCATAGCAAAGGCTGTGAATATTTATGTGTTATATTTTTGTGCTTTTATTTGTAATACATTTGCAAAAAATTCAAACAAACATTTCCTTCTTTGTCATTGTGGGGTATTGTGTGTAGAATTTTGACAGACAAAAAGAATACAATCAATTTTGGAATAAGGCCATTACATAACAAAACGTGCAAAAAGTGAAGTGCTGTGAATAATTTCTGGATGCACTATATGTACCAAACATTATTAAATTGATGCAAACTATACATAAACTCTGTTTATGTTGTTTATTCACATACATTCAGAGTGAGTAACTGCAATGAAATATAAACTAACAACCCTAATCTACAGTATTCAACAATTAATTCACAGTATTCATTAATTAACCCTAGCTCATGGCATATCCCCATGGACACTTACACATCCACCTCACAGAGGTAGCAGTGGCAGTTCTCAATCACGTGTGTGTGCTTGGTGCGGTCAAACACAGGTACCGGGCCCTTGTAGCTCTTTGCTCTGACGTTGTAGTCAGCAGGATCAATAGAGACTGCGGTCAGGTGTACAAACAGGTGGCAGACAAATGTAATGCCTGTACACTGAAGGCTGGGTTAAAGGACAGTAACTGTAGGGGATCGAACAGACAGTCATGAGACTAAAAGCACAGGACTACTTGATGGTCCTTCATGGACAAGTCAAATTATTTTAAAGAACAACACCAGAAGCCTTTCAGCCTCACTGTCTACATGTCTCGCACCATATCGCTATCACTAACCCTAACCCATATATCTACAGTGGCTACAAGTCACCCAACCAGCTACCAGACTACAGTTACCAGTAATTTCACTGTTGTTTTTCACACTGTTATTGGGATTCACACAGAGTTAAAACACACACTTAATACTACACCTCCCACCCAAAAAAAAAACACCTGAAGCCATGCTTCAAGATTCACCACAAAGGATACAATGTAGCCCGCTGGAATCCAATGAGAAGGCAGCAAAGGAACAAACACTCCAAACCCTGTGACTGCAAAGTAAAGATACAGAAGCCAAGCCAGCAGCTGGAAAGGGTGAGGAGGCCAACTCCAACCGTTTGTCCGAGAACACAGTGGTAGGTCACCTCGCCTAGGCTGCCCATCACTGACCGGAGCGGTGCGGTTAGGGTTCCTTCCACAGATGTCCATGGGAGCAGACCAGATCCCCTCCTACCAGTGAGACAATGTGTAACAACATAGAGAATCATGTCTTCAGATTATAGGTTTCATAACACATGCCTTCTTTAACATTTGCCATTAAGAACTAACAAGAGTGGAAATTTTAGAATATACGAGATTCATATCACACCCATTAAACACATACAACCCAAGAACAGACATACAGGAGCACAGTTTGGTGGTTTACACACTGAATAAACCTGGTGACTAACTCATGGTTTCTATCAGGTTTGAAAATCAGCCCTACATAATTAGGACTGCACGAGAAAAACACTAGTGCATATAAAAAGATAGAATTCCTGTTCATAATTTCTTTTTAAAGAATTTCAGTGAGCAAGTTTGGAGGCCTGGTGGTGATCACTTCAATCCTGACAACAAGGCCCTTCAGCCTTCCTATAATTACCCCCAATAAATGTATCATTTTGTTTTAATATTGCTTACAATTTCATATATTATCTTTACAGTCACATTTAAAGTGTCATTACATTCCAACGACTCCTTGGTGTATTTTTCTGGGTCAGTGGGTAATTCTAAAGCATATTTTTCAGCATAAACATTGTCTTTAGCTTCCTTAATATTAATAAAATTCATATTTTACTAGTTTTTTTCTGATTGGTGTATTAATTTATAATCTTAATATTCTGGAAACAGCCTGTACTATATGCAGTCCTTTTTTGAGAGAGCAGAATTGGCATCTCGTCCTATTCCCTGCCACAACTGTAGCCTCAGGTGGATCAGCCCCCTTACCAGCTTTCACAGCTGCAGCAGAGACTTCCATGGCTAGAGAGTGTGTGGGTGACACACACATTTTGGGAATACAAATATTTTATATCTGGCATGTCAAAATTATCTTTGCACCGTGATGGTACAACTTAATAGAAATATAAACAACAGATTTTTTTTTTGTTTTCCAGGGCTTGGAGACAATTTAGGAAAAGTGATCAAATTTCATGTTAAAAAAGGACAATAATATTTTTCTCTGCAATTAAATGTAAAAATAATTTTAAAAAATCAAAACAACACATACCTATTCAGTTATTGAGGACTGTCCATCCGAGCGAGCCAAGCCAGGCCACCACGTCTCGGTCCAGAGCATCTTCTGACCTTCTTCTCATTAATGCCAGCCTAACTGCCAGTCCTAACTGTCAAACCAACTGTCAATCCTAACTGCCAGTCCTAATTGCCAACCCAACATCCAGTGCTAACTGCCAGCCTGCCAGTCCTAACTGCAAGCCTGCCAGCCTTATTGCCAGTCCAACTGCAAGTGTAAACTGCCAGCCCTAACTGCCAGCCTAACTGCCAGTCCTAACTGCCAGTCCTAACTGTCAATCCAACTGTCAATCCTTATTGCCAACCTAACTGTCAATCCAACTGTCAGTCCTAACTGCCAACCTAAATGTAAATCCAACTGTCAGTCGTAACTACCAACCTAACTGTCAATCCAACTGCTAGTCCAACTGCCAATCCAACGGCCAGCCTAACTGCCAGCTACAGCCCCGAGCTCCTCCTGCCCCAAACAGCGGTTAAAGCAGTTGATGGTGAGAACCGGTCTCGTGGTCAGGCGTCGCTCCTCCACAACACGAACATCTGACACTCTTAACGGAGTGCCGTTGCTGTGGCAACGGCGGCTGAAACAGTCATGGCAGCAGTTTAGCGGACCTACACAGCAGAATAACGTTCATCTCGACGGTTAACAAAACCAGCGCTAAATAAAACGGTCAAAAAGCGCCAGTTAAACGGAGGACTTCCTCCCTGGAACTCAGATAAATACACCACCCGGAGGACGACGACAAACAGCCCCTATTAAACCCTCTAAATACCCCACCGCCACGTCCGCGGACAGACAGAGGGCTAATACGACCGTCACTCCCCTCCTCTCCTGAGCAGTAACCATAACCGTCAACGGCTCTGAGTAGCGTACACATCCGGGACACATGACCGCGTCTCTCATTTTCATAATAAAAGCCCAGTTTCTAAAGCAAGAACACAAAAATGAAATGATTCATTATATATTTACAAATTAAATGATTAAAAATTATTTAATTTTTAATACTTTAACAACCAGTGGGAAACATATATGAACATTACAATAAAAGGGAGAAGCACACACGAAATGAAAAATTCAGTAAATAAAACGAGCAAATAAAAGTAAATAAATATCTAAATACAATGGATAGATAATTGCAAATAGTAGCAAAAGTGCAAACAAGAAAAACTGTGCAATTGTATAATAAGTAGACATTGCAGGAGATCACAGTATATACACTATCAAATTATGATGAATACAATTATAAATCTGCAAATATGTGCAAATATGCAAACAGTGGATATGTAGGTATATACATAAACATACTAGCGATGTGAACTCTATTTAATAATAACTGTTATGAGTTGTCTGTATTGTAACAGTAATAGTAATAATATAGTAATAATATAGTAATATAGTAATATAATATAATAATGACAATAATAAATAATAACAAATAATAACAGCTCTGATTGGTGAGTGTAGTGAGAAGGGCAGTGCTCCTGTATCTCCTCCCGGATGGAAGAAGGTTGAACAATGTGTGGTTGGGTGGGAGGTGTCTCTGATGATGCTGTGTGCTCTGCGCACACAGCGCTGGTGGTGAATGTCTTTGATGGCAGGGAGTTGTATGCTTGTGATGCACTGAGCAGTCTTTACCACCCTTTGCAGGGATTTCCTCTCTGCCGCCGTGCAGGCGCTGTCCTCCCTGTCCCGATTCCTCTGCTGCTGGCCCTGAGCAGTCCCCTCAAGGTCAAGGCTTTCTTATTGTCATTACATCTGAGTACAGGTACACTCCACTCATACTCCCTCCTAACAGCCTGCCCCTTTCCAGCTGCAGCCCACCTCACACATCCATTCCTCCCCCACCTGTCACCCCTACAGTCAACTGAAGAGACTCCACACAAACAAGGCTGTTGGCCCTGAAGGGGTCTCCCCCAGGTTGCTTACAAACTGTGCCGCACAGCTTTGTCGACTACTTCACCATGTCTTCAACATGAGCTTGAGTCTCCTGCATTGTTTCTGTCCTGAAGATGCTGCAACCCAGTGATGTCAAGGACTACAGACCAGTGGCACTGACATCCCACATAATGAAGACCGTGAAGAGACTCATCCTGGATCAGAGATAGTCCAGCCATCTCAGGACACTTATCAGCCACGCCTTTGAGATGCCATAATCTACCTGCTCAACCGAGTCTATGCAAGCCAGCTCTGTGAGCATAATGTTTTTTGACTTCTCCGGTGCAATCAATACCAACCGGCCAGCAAGTTGGCCAAGATGCAAGTAGATGACCCCCTCATTTCCTGGATTGTTGACTACCTGAGTGGCAGACCACAGTATTTACGCCTACAGCACTTTGTGTCAGACAGAGTGGTTACCAGCACTGGAGCCCCACAGGGAATTATCCTCTCTCCCTTCCTCCCCACCCTCTACACCAAAGCCTTCAGCTACTGCACAGAGACTTGCCATCTTCAGGCATTTTCAGATGACTCAGAAATAGTTGGAAGTATCAGCAAGGGTGATGAGGATGATCAATGAGGATGATGATGAGGACAGTGAGAGCTTAACCATCTGCAGCTCAATGTAAAAATGACAAAGGAACTGGGAGGGATAAGTACAGTCTGGTGGTTTTCTTGCTGATACATTCCTGATTCAGATCAGCAGTGAATTTGCCAGGGTTGGCTGAGGTGTCGGATCAGACTTATTAGCATTCTCTACTGGACACCTGGGCAGTGCTCAAGAGTACATCCTCAGTCTGATCTTGCTTGCTCGATTCATCCTCACAGCTGAATTATGGGTGATCTTCCAGCAGATGGCAGCAAGATCATGTTCTTGCATATGGAAGGCCCACTTTACTTCAGTCATTGGGAAGGACAAGAGCTTTGATACAGATCCTTACAGAGATTTCCTGTAATGCTGTCTGTTAACGACACAATAGTTAAGACTGTGTGGTTTTATGTTTAAATTAAATGGTACACAAACGGTAAACACAACCAGATATGAGATCAACTTTGCAGTGATTCAGATGTTTCCTCAGAATGAAGATTTTGCCCTAACACTGAGAAACACATCGGAAACACATTTAGTCCAGCTGTATGAGAAAGGAAACAGTTAGGGAGTGAAAGGCTGGTGTTATGCACATACACATCCTGAAATGTGCTTTTAATTTGTATTAAACAGTTCATTTAATGTGTTACCCTTTTTGATGACCTTAGGGTGATGGGTTTATGTGAGTGGATTTAAGTTGGACAAATTGGACAGTTAGATGCTACGTATTTATTCAGGAATTTATATTGATGGTAAAGTTTGGTTTATGTAGGTCAGATCTGAGTGATGTAGGAGCACAAAGCACAGCACAGTTTAGTGTTACATTTGCTCTGACATACTTAATAAATCTCTTTGGGGTTACACACTAAGCTGATGTGTTGAATCAGGTGTATTAGAATGCTGCAAACCATTATACCCATTGTTTCTCAACTTCAGACTTGGGTTTCAAGACACAAGCTTGACTTGACTTCATTCAGTCCTGGATTTTTGTATGGACCAGCCCAGTTTTGTCAATGGGGATTCCTTTTGATCATTTTGTTGACCACAGGTGGTGGGGGGTTAGAGAGCAACCTGCCCCTGGACCCTCTCACCAGACCACACCCATAGTGGCCCACTAGGACTGAGGTTTTCCTGATGGCCATCCCTGATCAAATTTCCCAGTTCAGCTCAAGTTGGTCAAGCCGGTTAGGCTGATTGACTGCTAGGTTCTTGACCATTTTTTTGTTGCTGTTTTTATTTGTTTGTTTGTTTTGTTTTTTGTTTTAGTTTATCTTGACGATAAATACAATTCTGCACAATTCTGTTATGGCCAGATTAGACTGTCATAAATCAACTTGTACCAGAAATATTGGAAAAGAACAGTATGGAGAAAGGAAGGAGCTGTTCATTATCCAAAACACATCACTTCATCTGTCAAACATGGTGGAGGTGGTTTCATGACATGTGGAATATATTGCTGTCAGTGTAACATACTCATTAATGTTTATTTGTGCTTGGGTTGCTTGGATTAACACACTGCAAAATCAACCCAAGAGTATTTCAATGCAAAGAAATGCAATGTTGTTCAATGTTGTTGAGTCTCTTATCTGACATTAACCCAACTAATGCTAACCATACACTAGAATATTTTTAAGAAAGGCTTTGATAAAAGAAATGTAAGTCTGACGCTTGCTCTCAGCTAAAGGCATTTTTTGTCATTTTTATGATTTTGCAAGAATTGAGAATGTTGCATCACTATATTATTTTGGTCACTTTATCTTCTTCCTTGTAGATTATTTCCCATCATGGTCTTGATGGAAATTTACAAGAAGAGAAAGTGTTGAAATGAAATAGAAACAGAAGTCCTGACTACAGCTGCCCTAGTGTGTGTGCAGTACAAACACAAGACATGACCCCTTTTAAATTAACTGGTTGATCAGTTACATGTAAATTACATGTCTGGTTCATGTAAACCAGAAATCCAGAATCGCTAAATATTAGAAATTTTTGATTCACATTTGAGTATATTACTAATCAACTTTAAAACAAAAACACTTGAAATATATCACTTTCAATGTTTTAAATATAAAAAATATGACAGTTTAATTTCTGAATTGCTATACTTGCCTCTGTCTGATCAAAACCATGTCCATTTTTAGTTTTCCCAATCATATGAGTCCTGTAGCTGCTGTGTACTGTAGCTGTATGAGTCCTGTAGCTGCTGTGTCCTGTAGCTTCATTATGTAAATATTCCTGGATGAACCAATATAAATGCTATAAAAAATAATGTAATTAATATATTAATTCCTCTTGGGTGTCCACATCACAGCCAAAACAAACACTTATGATCATATTAAATACAGTCAATTGTATCAGAACATCAGGACGAGAAGAAGTCAAGTAAAGACAGCTATCCTGGCCACACCAAATGAATGAATAAGACCAAAGCTAAAGATCATATCAATAGAAGAATCTCAGAATTTGATGCCACTAATGGTTTCTAAACTCTAAAAATAGTCCTGGTATTTATTTTGAGTGAAATGGTGAGACTGGAGAAATGACTGAGCTAGCACATCTTGGGGAATTTGAATACTGAGGAAAAAGTTCTTTAATGTTCATAATTTCCTTAAAAAATGTAAATGATCATATTTTATATTCATTATGTGCGACATAAAATTTTTTTGTTTGTTTTACTGTTGATATCAAATATCAAAACTGTTGACTTAGAATATTTAATTTTTCATTGAATCTATCTATCCTTTCCCCCCAATGCACTAGTGTTGCCTAAAAAGTATTTCCAAACCCATGTTGGTGAAATGCAGAAGTTGAGAAATTTCTGTCATTTTCCAAATACTAATGAAATTGAGTGTGTGTTGCTCTTTTATAGGAAAACAATAAACTCTGACACATCATTGACCCAGTTACTTGGTCCAGCTGGACTGGGTGTGCTGAGGCAGGGAATACTTGAAATATGCAGGTCAGGGATCCCCAGAGGTTTGATTGAAAAACTCAGTGTTAACACTTTTATGCTTATTTTCATGTATCTGAAATACCTTCTGATTTAGAAGCTTTAGGGTGAGGTGGTAAAAACAGGTCCAAAAAGTAAAAATCCATGGTCGTCTCACCATCAGTGAGTAATCCATCTTGGAAAACAGCTAAAATTCACAAATTTCCAACTGAATTCAATCCCAGTTTAAATGACAAAGGAGCTTCCAGTGTATATCTACTGCCGTATCCACATGTACATCCTCAACCTGCATGCAGACTCCAACTGATCAGTGAGAGAAGGCAGGGCTAATGAGGTCATGGACCCAAAAATTGGCTTATAAAGGAAAATTAGATGGGAGAGGCTGTTTGTGGTCTTTTTTTTTGCTTGCACAGTGTTCAAATTTCAGAATAAAAGTCCCAAGAGAGGATAATACATAAATAACAAAAACAATAAAGGACATTTAGGGTTTTTTTTTTTTGGAACACTGTCAAGTATTTTGAAGAAATTATTATGAATGTCCAATCTAATCATTACAAATAACCAAATTACCGGTCTAGAGTTCTAAAGATTAAATGTTTATCATACAGATTCTAATCAATCTAAATAAGTACTTTAATTGTGAATAGCTACCAGGGGAGTGGACGGTGTCCACAAAGACCTGGCAAAAGGGAAACACAAGGACTCACAGAAAAAACTTAATTACACATACCAAAAACAAACACCAACATAAATGACATAATAAATGCCATGCCCAACTGGACACCCAAAGGAACTTAACTCACAGTGTAGTTATGGGTGTTCTTATGTGTGTACTTAGGTGTAGTTATACCACCTTTGAATGGCAGGCAGTTGGAAGTGGACTTCTTTTACTTTCTGGACCTGAATTTGCCCATGACCTGAATTTACCTAGGGCCCTGGTGGGGGGGTAACAGAACAGAACAAATACAGCCCCTTGGAAGGGTGCATAGAATAATGAAAAGGCATGTGAGAATGGCAAACAAAAGAAAGAGATAGAGGCTCAAACTGCAGTGGAAAAAGCAGAAGGAATTCCCCAGATACTTTATGTTCTCTGTGACTTGGATTAGCACTTGTGGGCACTGCTGTAGTGGAATGTGTTAAAGGAACAAAAACAGAATGTGTTCTTGTCTCTCAGGCACATCCCATCTTAATCTACTGCATGCCTGAGGTTGCGTCTGGAATGGAAGCTAATCGTTTGCAATGGCTTGATTTATTTAACTTTCTAATTGCTTTTACAATCTTATAAAATGCACATAAGGGATGAATTTTATATAAAGAAGGTATTTTCTAGTTGCCTTTCTTTTTCCAGAGGTGTTTATCGCCTGCATGAGAAAAAAAAGAAAAGATGACCATTTTCTGGTAATTATTTTTCCAATGATTTCAGACCACATGAGAGTGAGATTCAACTCAGGGGCATGTGTTTTAAGTCAGCCCAGCACAGCAGACCCCCTGCTATGCTCACTGGGGCAAGAACTCATGGCCTCTCATTTTCATGTGGTGTTGGAGGCAGTATCCCTGGCTGGGTAGAAATGATCCATTACAACCCATCACTCAGAACTGCTTGAGAGCTTTCCTCTCTCCTGTTTATGAGCACACTGTTCTCGGCTCCTAAGCTAAATTCATTGCATCTCATTTGGAAGAGGACAGGCAGTAAAGCAGGACGCTGGACACAGCACTCTTAGGAGAAGGTCAGGGGGGAGAGAGGGGGAGTTTTACTGTTTTAGTATGCTCTAATAGACTTGGTCATGCCACTTCAACCTGGGGGAATCCCCAACATCATCTTAAAGGGGAATTCCAGTGATTTTTTTTTGTTTAAGCATAATAAAATGCTTCAGGTGTAAAACAATATAATTCACAGTTGTATATGAAATATTCTATCCTTGTCCAGCAGTTGGCAACATGTGGCTTTGGAACCGCATGCAGCTCTTTTACTGCCCTTTTGCAGATCTACAGCAAAGATAAAATAATTAATATCTGCAGTAAAATAGAGCTTCCACACCTTTCAACTAAACAAGTGACAATCAGCTTGCTGGTTGTGGATAAAGTCCCACTTTTCAAGAAAAAAGAAAAAAAAAAAAATTACTGGGCTTGCTGGTTACAAATAAAGTCCTGCCCTTCAATCAAAGAACCAATCAGCTTTCTGGTTACAGATAAAGTCCTGTCCTTTAACAAAAAGAGCCAATCAGTTTGCTGCTTACATATAAAGTTCCACCCTTAAAAACACTGAGTCAATCAGCTTGCTGGTTATGTCTCAATGTGGCATAACGGCATGTTTTTGAGAGCCAGCAGAAAAATCATGAAACCAAAAACTACAAACTATTCAGGAGGTTTGATCTGATTTAACATGCAAGTCACAATGTGTTTGAAACTGTAATTTTACACTCACACCTAGGTGCAATTTAGTCTTAAGTCAGCAAGTGTACTTTAAACAGTCTCAAAATGGACAGCGAGAAAGAATATACAACTGACACTTAGGGAGTGTAAGAGGGAGGTGAGGAATGTGACAGTGAACCCTGCCCAGGATGTCTAGCCCGTCCCGGGAGTGGTGAAAACATCTGGAGCTTAGAGTGCTAAGCAATGCGCAGCAAAAGCCAGTCAGGGAACATGTAGCCTTCTTCAGTCGCTTCAGGAACGTCAAAGCGCTGGGCTTGCTGTTTTATTAGCAATACACCCCCAATATCCATCAGCATTTTTCTAAACTCATTTATTAACTAAATGCAATAGATCTTCAAGGGTCAAGACCTTTGACAGAGCATGGGGGGTTGGAGAAGTTCATGGGGATTTGTGGGACAAACCCACTCTCTACAGAGCATGTTTTCAGTTTAACCTTGATATTCCATGAAAGACTTATGTAATTTTTGGACAAGGGACAGAGCTGGTTGCATGCGTTACAGTGATTTAGACTCGATGAGGGGACTTGCTGGTATCCTACAGTGTCTCCTTCAAACAATGAGCTATTTCCATCTCTATTCACCATGCGAGAGGAAGCACAGACTTCACAGGGTTTCTTTTACAGCAGCAGGACAAGGTAGACCTGGCACAGGCCCGAGAAGGCTCAGCATGTTGCTTGGGAACAAACATTAAAGTGACACTGAAAAAAAAAAAAGAAAAGTCAAATTTATTCACCTGAAATATGGCATTTATAGTTATTTCCTGGCTGCTGGACTCTATAAGAAAAAAAAAAGAAATTTTTTTCAATATTATCAATATTATATTCTTTTTATCTATTGCTACTGGGCTCCCCCGGCAGGGGTGGAATGAATTTCGTTTTACACCACTGCTCTAAATACAAATCATTCTTTCAGTTCTCCCTCATGAACAGGTATAAATGTGCAAATGTATTTGGCATATATGCAAAATATGTGGGTTTTGTTTTCTGATACGTGTGAGAAGTTTTGACCAATGACTTTACGGTGGCATACAAAAGTGTGGGTGCCCCAGTCAAAAGTTCAGCTACTCTCAATAAGTGAGTAGAAGATGAGTTAATCTCCAAAAAACGCTTAAAGTTAGAGGTGAAACCTTTTTTAAGTAAGATTAATTGAAGTGAAAATAAGGAAAGTAGCTCCATGCAAAATGTCAGATTTCCTGACTATAAAGAATGATGAATATATAAGGCACATATAATGATCATCAACTACAATGGAAGGAGAAACATATTGCCTTTGGAAACTCCAGTAACCATACCATCTACAAACATAATATGAGAAACAGGAAAATAAAGATCAACTTGGAAACTACAAGTATGACAAACTACAAAGACATCCCATACAAGTTGTCTAAGGTTTTATGGTTAAGAAGGTTTCTTGGTCAAAGATTAAATATAGTTTGATCTTCTCCAATGAAAGAAAGGTGGTGTATTGAAGGGGCCAAGGCAGGCTGTACATGCAGAGGGTTTTATTAGGGGCATTCCAAGTCTCATCATCAGGACAGGCAGGGGTCAAGAAACAAACAGACAGATTCCAGATCACAAACCTAATTTTGAGCCATTCAATGCATTTATACCAACAAAAATAGGTTCAAAAAGCTGAAATGAAACAATTAAAGATTATTAGGTTTTTCAGCTCGAACTGCTGTGGTGTGTCTTGTTGTGCTATCCTGTCTGAAGCCAGCAAAGGGAGTCATTACACTCTGTTTGCAAAACCAACTCTCAGTTATATGTCCATTGATAGATTTTGAAATTTCATTTGGTGTGAATTTGGCGAGGTCTGCAGGACTGAGGAATGAGAGCATTCATTTGTGGGAACTTAGTAAGGGTGAAAAGGGGCATTGGCTTTTCAGTGTAATTTGGCAGGACAGATATAAAAACAGGCCTAAATAGATTTTGTTTTTGCACTTTGGCGCTGACACTGTTTAATAGTTGGCTCAGCTGAAAAAATGTCCTGACAGGAACTGACTAGACTACAGGCAGATCTGTTGAACTTGAGGACCTGAGGTCAGTGAGGATAGGGTGTGTGTGTGTGTGTGTGTGTGTGTGTGTATGTGTGTGTGAAGTTTAGAAACACATCTGTGTGAATGAGTGTGTGGAAGGGTGTTATGAGATACACTGGTCAGTTATAGAGGCAGGAAGGATATGGCTTTTACTCTCTGATGCAAAGGCAGACACACACACACACACACCATGGAGACAGAGCTCTAGCATGAAGATGACATTTAATGTTGACAGAAGGAGGTAATATAAACAATTAACCTATAAAATGTAATTAATAGAATACAATATTTGAATAGAACAAATTACTACTCTTTCAGGAGCAGTGACAAAGATGGACCATGCAACATGACAAATACCCAAAACATTCCAGAAATTATTTATATCTACAGGTTTTGAGCACCCCCTAGCACATGGGGACAGGCCTACGCATTCTCAAACTCCTGATCTGACTATAGAGGGTTGTGGTGTTGGTGGGATTTGAACGTATGATTTCCTGCCTCTTGACAAGCTGGCAGTCAGACAGTTCCACTCCAGAGCTGTAAAAGCCATGTACATGATATTGCCCAAGAAAAAACCAGAGATGAAAATTTACTCAGAACTGTGTTTATAAGGTAATGTTATTTCATAGCTCTAGAATAGCCCTGCAGAACTGCAGCTCATCAGGTGCTCAGTGTTCTACGGTCTCCACCCAGTTCTCTGGACATCATACGATTGTGATCATAAGATGCAGCTCATTTACTAATGTTTTTAATGTTCACCTCAATTAATATTGTTAACCAAACTGAGATGCAGGAGTAAAATATGTGCATTAGGAGAACTTTTGGCTAATCAGAATCAGAATTACTTGCAGACTTAACTGCAAAATCTTACAGTTGCACCCGTTTATATAAATAATAATAATAATAATAATAATAATAATAATAATAATAATAATAATAATAATAATAATTGTTTCGGCAAAAAGCTTTTGATCCACCGAAACAAAGTTCGCTGATTAAAACTGAACCAGCATAAATCCAATATGGGAGTAACTGGTGACAGTTGCTTAACACATGCAATGCACAAAAGATCCAGGTCCAGGCAGATGATCAGTTAATGCTGATGTACTGTTTATTTTACACACAAAAAGAAGAAAAGGACTGCCTTCGTTAGCCCAACGAACTATTCAGGTGCACCACATGGTTAAAAATGGTTTCAGACTGGTACCAGCACCCCCTTGAGGACAGGTAGACCACTCCGTTTATGGGTTTGGATCACCCCCTCTACCTGTAGAGGGAGCATAGTCTTGGAAATAGACGTGTTAATATTAACAAAACAATCAAATAAAGTAAATAAAGTAACACAAATCAAACAAAGAGCAGAAATGACTCCTACAATAATAATAATAATAATAATAATAATAATAATAATAATAATAATAATAATAATAATAACAATAACAACAATAATAATAATAATAATAATAAAAGAATAAGCAGAATAACACTTGGAATCAACAGAAAAAAAACTCTTTATAAACAGGTTAAAATACTAAATGCTGTGATAAAAAATAAATATGAACATCCACGGTTATTGTACAGATAAGTAAAATGAAGAATTTGCAAAAGTGAGACATTTGTATGTCACCCATTAAGGGAGGAGTTACAGAATTTAATGGCCACAGGTTGGAATGACCTCCTGTGGCACTCTGTAGTGCATAATCCAAGTTGATTTCATTCAAAACTCTCTGTAATCATTTACTGCATCATTTTAAGTTGGTCTGACTTAACACCAAACACCAGAGGCTTTTGTTCAGGCCATAACAAGCTGGCAGTTCTGCACTGATGATATATTTAGAATCTGGTAAATGTGTAAGAAAACGTGAAACACTAGGCACGGGGTGCACAACGATTCTCCTGGCAAACGGATGTGGCATGAGAACTTATGCTCTTTTTTTCTCAACAGAGAAAGAGAGAGGGCTGCAAACCCCTGACTGCAGATGGCCTGAAACAGTACACCCTGTTAATTGACAAAACTGACAGTGAACGGAACATAGTCTCATTAGGCTGTTCGCTGTCCAGCGGTACAGGCCTCTCTGTTGGCATAATCACTCATAAAACTGTGACAGTAATTAGGAAAACCCTACATTACCTCATACACAGACCAACAACATCCAATAATATGGAGACTAAAATGGGGTGGGGTGTGAAAGGACTCGCGTTTTGACCCCAGATGACCTTATTCACATGGAAACAGCATTACTCAACGGTTTGGTGGGAGGTTTTGGCTGGAAAGAAACTTCACATTAAAAAGTGAAAAATTCAGCATAACATCAGAATCATGGCAGGGTGTCTTAAACAGTCTCACCTGTACGTCCAGTGCTGCAGCTGCGTTACATAAACCATTCCACTATTCATGGGATTCTAGGTGGACGTCACAGGTTCTGAACAACTGATGAGCTATTATGGTCATATGATACATGGATTGTAGAGACAGGTTTCAATATACTCCAGTCAAAAATAGGAAACGAACCCTAATTTAGTCTAAATAAACTAGATTTTATGCATTAATAAGGCTCAATGTCTCACACATGTTCTGTAAATTAATACATTTATAATTCATTTATAATGGATTTGTTTGTAAACTGGTAAATCTTAGTTAAATTGAGAGAAACACTGATTGGTTTGGAGGCTTGTATACCTTCCTGTGGCAGCTTCAGTTTTGATGGTACCCAGCATATCTCAGTTGTTCTCTGTCCTTGTGTTCTGCTGAGTTTGTACTGTTTAGAATGCTCGTCACACAAACAAGCCCATTCTTATGTACAGGCCAGAGCTCTAACAAGTTCATTAAGGTCTGAGACCTTGGGAGAATTTATCCAAGAGCTCTAAGAAATCTTTAGTGTTCACTAAGATCTGTCCAGTGTGCCTTTTTTGATTGAACAAAACTGGTTTTGTTGAAAATGCAGAAAATAGTGCTTCTTATTTCGATTTATGCCTTTGAAGATCAGTTCATATTTTACTATTTACAGCACCAGGAATTTGGTCCAAACTCTTCTTCTTGGTGATTTGAATTTAGAGATGTTCGTCAAGAAGCTGAAAGCAGCTCTTCTCTGGCACTGCTCAAGAGATCGTTTTCTGACTTTGATCTTCGAAGGCGAGACTGGAATGGACTGGAACAGTTTACTGTGACCCTGCTGCAATGGCAGCTCCTTTCTCCAGGGACCCTTTCTGTTTCTTCAGGTGGCCGTCTGCACAGGCGCTTTTACCGTTAGTCTGAGCGGAAGGAAGAGGGAAAGTTAGAGGGAGGGACAATGAGGGGTTTTTAATCAAACAATGTCTAGATCTCTCCTGAGGTTTTTTCCAATTTAGGACACTTTCCAACAAAACCCCCTTCTGGCAGACAGGTCTGGGGTCAAATAAAGACTCCTGGGTTTGGCTGAGGAGATGGTGGTGAGATATTGAATATCCACCTGCATTTCAAATTATTAGTATTTTTATTTTCTGTATTTAGTAGAACAAAGGTTAAATATTTAGTCTAGAGGAGAAGTGTAAAATGTGACAGAACCTCTAAACATTTAGTGACATGCTCAGAGAACAAGCTTTCTGGACAAGCTCATGAGTTTATGTAAGACTATATTAATAATATGGTGTGTAATTTGTAACAAACCAAATAAAAAGTGTTATTTATATATTCTTTATATACAAATATATTTAAAAAATCATATTAATTAAATAATAATAATGCATAATACAATAATTAAATAATAACAATAAAATTAAAGAGTGCATTCTATTTATTACTATAATAATAATAATAATAATAATAATAATAATAATACATGTTTTATTCTGCTTTTATTTTATTCTTTAATAATTGTTAGTAATACTTGTTCATTTCAAACTACATCACAGATGGTTAAAGGACATAAAGCATTAGGACACGTGTACACATAAGATCACAGAAGCATGACAGCACAAAAAACACTACTAATTAGATATTAAATAAAAGTAAAAGTTATAATAATATGTAATACTCAAAACTGTAACATTATAAATAAATAATAATGCAAAAAAATAAATACATTCATGCACCAAGAAGGAAATGCTGGATTCAAACAAATCTTTGTATTTGTGAACGTAAAGATGATACATCTAAAGGATTATTAATAAGCATACAGATTCCATATTGCATCCCTCAGCTCATTTACTCACACAGCTGTCTTTCCAGCTGGTCTCATATATGCTGGATTGGTGATAAATCTGGTGCCTGGGCAGGCCAAGGAAGTGTTGCACTCTCCTGGGGAACCCTTGCTGTGTGAGAGCATCGTCCTGCTGAAAAATGCCAGTTAGTCGCTCCACAGCAAAAACAGAAGAAAATAAGCAAACTAACTACACATTAATTAAAGACAAGTGTTACAATAATATACAAGTTATTTCCAATAATTATATTAATAGAAGGTTTTAAAAAGGCAATAATGATCGTAATAACAATAATACAACACAAAATAAGCATTGATAGTAGATGAAAGTAAGTGAAAGTTGCACTTTGAGAAATCAAGCTATTAGAGCTGATGAAACAACTCAAATTTGCTGTAATGGGTGAAATTCTTTTGTATGCCCCCTGGAGATCTGCATCTCTTTTCATGAGGAAGTTGGTCTGTTGATGAAGGCTATGCTGATACAGTTAACCCAGATACCCATAATTCCCTTGTTCCCTTGTCTGGGGTGTTTTGTGGAAAATATTTGTTGACCTGAAGGTCTGTTCATAACAGCTTTTTTTTGTTATGTTCAATGTTATGGTAATGATGTCATCTCCTACCTCCTACGGCTTAATTTGATGCATCAGACTGATCCTTTGAACTACTAGTAGTAGTACAAGTAGTGCCCCCCGCCCCACACTACTATGATTCATCCCTCTGTTTAGGCTTCTTTTGTATGAAAATTTGCTCTAATTTTCCCAGTGGAGGTCTTTCAGTGACAGACAAATTGTTCTTGGCATCTTCCGGGCAGGACTTAATTTAAAAATTAAAAGCGCTAGAGGTGTCCACTCTGAGAACCTGACCTCAGATTCCTGTCTGTGCATGGCCTGATGAGTTGTTTTTATCAGTTCCCTATGATAATTGATATTTGTAGAACATCACCTCTTCCTTTGAGCTTTCAGACGGCCTGCAACAAACGGGATCAGACAGTGATTGTCCTGTGTAGGGTAATGAATCACTGTTTTTTTTTTTCAGATTTTACTGAAACTTCCAGAAAGGAATCTGTTGGGAATGCTGGTAGCATATCCTTGTCCTCCTCTCCACCACAAAAGACACATTTGCCTCCCGTGGACTGAAAGGAAGTAAACTCCGGGGGAGGTGGTGCACCAGAACAAAGTGAAAGAAAATTACAATACTACGGGAAAAAAAAGACTTTCATGTTTGCAAAGCCAGCAGTGAACAAAGTACACAAATTCTGCCCTTTAGTAAATTAAGAGCTGAAACTTTAGAACTCTTGGCCAATTCTGTGGGATGTTTTTGTAGACTGATGTACTTTTATTCATAAAAAAAGTATTTATAGGAGACATACATACCAGATATTGTTATTTTTAGGAGATTCCAGTCTACTCAAAATTGTGTTCATTTGAGATGTAAAAAAGATTTTCCCCATGTTTAAATCAAAAAATATTCCTGTGCTTAATGTTTTAGTTACCATTCCAGCCAAAAGATGTAGGTACCATATCAGCCAATGTCAGCCAAGGACACCACCATAATTGCACAAGCTTAGCATCAAAGAAGAAGAAAAGGGGGCATGGTCCAGAACGTTATAAAAGGTCTTTGATTTTAGCATTTGCTTTCCAAAGGAGAGAATAATCAGAATAAATCACTTTTACAGTATTAGAAGTAGTCAGTTTACAGGAATAGAGGAGGCTTTAAGAGAGAACTCATAGGACTGCTCATAATATAGAATTCCTAGTATTCAATTAGGTATTTTGCAAAGTCTATAAAAGTTCTTCAATGATCATATATGACCATTGTGATCATATATAAAAGCTATGTATATGCTGCAGAAGGTTGTGTTGGATATTTTACTATAAACTGCAGTGAAAGTACTGAAAAAATGTATCAAAAACATAGACTGGTGGCTTTCTGGTGGTGTATGAAAGTATATACACACCTGCTTCGCCAGCGAATTGCAGAAAGAATTACACTGCATTACAATGACCAGTGACCATTCTTCCAGAACCCAAAAGGAGCATGAGAAAGGAAACACTTCTGAAAGGCTGCTGGTGATGCTCTTTAAAATGTAATGGAGTGAATACTTAAATACTTAATGGTAAGGAGATTTTACTTACTGAAACAGTCATGATACATTTTACCTGATCTTTTTTTCCCAATCTTTCATCATCCATAAGATCTGTCTTTGATTGTCCTTGAAGTAAGAGGAGCATCAACATAACAGAAGCAGATGTTTTAAGGCAAAACTGCTACATGTTGCTTTAATCATGCCTTATTCAGAGAAAATCAAATGGTAAAATGACTCATGACTCATGATGACATAATGATGACCAGCTGTCATTCCTCCAGAAGCCTGAAGGAGCACGAGAAAGGAGGCGGTGCTGAAAGGCTGCTAGGGTTGCTCTTTAAAATGCAACATAATGTTGCTTTTATTCCAAAAGAAATCATTGCAAGGTTCAGTTGCTGGAGTAGAAAAATGACCATGTCCATGTCTTTTTAAAAGCTGTGCATTTAAATCTTATATAAACAAATTGGTTTTGAGTTTGGTTGTGATTGGCTGCCCAGTGTTTTGTCAAAAAAAAAAAAAAAAAGCACAACATGGGCTGATGTACTCCCTATAACTCCAGCATGAACGAGTAGGGTTATGCTGTTATAAGCAGCCTGATATATTTTACACTGGATGTTTTATGTGACAAAAACAGGAACAAATAGGCATATTTTACTCTTTATTACGTATATCACAACTAATCCACACTCATCAACTGCCCCATAGTGCTCATTATATCTTACCACATCTTGCACAAGAAAGTGTTATTAAAGTGTGCGTATGTAGAGCATATGGCTTTGGTTACCTGTTAATACAATATCTAGGCCACCAGTATGAGATCTGTTACATAACTGTGCAGAATTTGATTATCAAAGTACAGGCTGTACATACACCACACACATATATACAGTAGCCTACTGGGAACAGAATGTACTATTGAGTATAGAGCGTCTGGAGGCATTTTAAAGTTTAATAAGAGAACATCACAAGTAATTCAGCACAGACTTGTGAACTGTAACAGCTCACAAAATTACCCCCTAATATCTGTAAGTTTTATATATTTGGTCTCTTAACTGTCGATTACTGTTTATGAAGAACATGTTTATTGTGTGAGTGATGTGCTTTTAAAAAATGAGAAAAGTTGTGTATTATATATTTCAGTACATTGAACCAATTTGTATTAGTTTGAATAGAATCTATATGGCTGTACCCAGAGGAAAATCTAATTCATATACATTTTTTTAATCTTCAGATCTACTAATAGCTAAAAATGATGTACCCACATTACTTTACACCATGCATTCATGCATTAATTGCCACATAATTAAGTTACATTTACTTTCCAAATTGATGTGGTGTGTGGTCCAAAAACATTTATATCATGTAATTTATAAAAAATGTAGATGACATAAAAAATCTGCTAAAATGACATAAGCTCAATAAGTTAAAACATTTACTAAAACATATAGTAATACAACGCAGACAGTATCAGTATCAGAACATTATCAAACCATGTGGTTACATGATCAATAGCACATCCTAACAGTACTGTTCAACTACATAACATGTATATTGTATTAGGCTACCAGTGCATCATGTTCATAATTTCATTCAAAAAGTTAAACTGTTATGTGATATTCATTTAATATAATTTTTGGTTTGTTTGTTTTGTTTAACTGTTGATCCATATGGCTTATAGCTCATGTAAATCAGACATTTGAAATGATTATACTATTTAATTTCAAGGTTAAATAAATTACTAATCAGTAACTGAACAGTATTGAACAGGATCAGTATTAAACAAAAAATACAATTTCACAATATTTTATATATATATACATATATATATATATATATATATATATATATATATATATATATATATATATATATATATATATATATATATATATTATACATATTATGTAGGGAATATAATAATATACTTTAAAGTATAATTATAGACTAGGTACTTTTATCTATTTTTTTTTATTTTTACTTATTTATTCTGTTTTAATAAGACTTGAGTACTGTGCTAGATTTATCTATCTACCTAGAGACAGTGTGTGTGTGTGTGTATGTGTGTGTCCTTCTAGGCCACCGCCCTTCTTTGTCTGGTCGTTTTTGCTGCAGAGCACTGACGTCATGCATCTGCAATGCGTCACGTGACCGGCATCGCTCATCAATATTGAACGTGCACGTCTGGGGCCTGCTCATTAAAACTCCTAATATAAAAGTATTAACAGGTCTATTTATTGCCTGCAGACTGTGCGTCTGGGTGCATTTCCCAGAGGACTGTAACTTTAAGATGATCTTCAGCAGAAGTACAGAACTGAACAGGCTGAAAGCTGCTTAAGGACATACCCCTGAAAATATATCCCGTTTTAATCATGCACAATTATGATCTGTATCTGTAGCAGCACGTAAACGCATTTTAAGCATGCACAAACTAAGAACCTGCTTCATTATACATGTATGTATATTCATGCAATATGCATTGTGCTGTTTTACAGTGGAAAAATAACCGT
>CM067523.1:5809495-5874993 GCA_034509495.1 Acestrorhynchus altus | reverse complement strand
TATATATATATATATATATATATATATATACATATATATATATATATATATATATATATATATATATATATATATATATATTTTTTTTTTTTTTTTTTTTTTTTGGAATGTGGAAGGAAACATTTAAGTTTGGTTTAGTCACAGGTCACTATTTTTTGTCTATATTTTATATTAAATTATAGTATATTATGACAACTGGACTAATAGGGTCTCGTTATACTGTGCCTGGTTCTCCTATGAACTTCAATGAGTAAGTAAATTCTTTTTATAAAGTCAAATATACCCATGCTGCTGGTGCAGGCCAACTTCTTTGCTGGGAATCAGAGACTATTGGAATACACTTCAAACCCCAAAATCTAGTAATGCACAAAGCAGGCAAGAATTAATATCCAACACACCTGGCTTTAATAGTCAGATGTGCCTGAAGGTCTTATTTGATCAGGTGTTAGATGGGGGCCTGCTTTCATACTTAGATGTGCCCGAAGGTCTTACATGGATGAGGTCTGTTAGAAAAGACACTAACATGGTGGTTGTCTGTGAGGGAGTGTTATGCTGGTATGAAAGAATCAGACACTGCAGTGTTGCTGGAGTGCTTAAACCCCTCAGTGCCATTACAGAACTGAGAACAGTCCACCAACCTAAAATATCCAGCCATCGGTGTCCTGTGGGCATCATCCATTGAGCACTGACAATGCATTAGAGGATGAGCAACACAAACTCTGCAGAAACACATGAACATCTGTCTCTGGCTTTACAACCAAAAGATGGACCATCTACAGTGTCTTGCGAAAGTATGCCCTTGGCATTTTTCATGTTTTGCTACCTCACAACCTTTGAACATTAGGGTTTTATTTTAATTGTGAAGCGAAATAGAAAATATCAGTAAACTTTAGTTTCCATACCTATTCACCCCTCTTAAGTCAGTACTTTGTAGAGCTGTCTTTTGCAGCAATTACAGCTGCAGGTCACTTAGGAAAAGTCTCTATGAGCTGCCACATCTTGCCACTAGGATTTTTGCCCTTTCATCAAGACAAAACTGGTGAACACCAATTTCAAGTCTGATCACAGACTCTCCGCTGGCCCAAGCGCAAATCACTGTCAGATCGAAACAGGTTTTGCTCAAGAATATCCCTGTGTTTAGCACCATCCATCTTCCCCTCAACTTCCCTATCACCATATTTCACTGTGCGGATGGTGTTCTTGGGGTGATGAGATGTATTAGTTTTGCACCAGATATAGCAGTTTCTTTCATTTGGTTTCTTGTTTAATGGTGTTGCAGCCTCTGGGGCCTTTCAGAAAAGGTGTGTATATTCAGATCATGTGACACTTAGATTGCATGCAGGTACACGTCATTTTACTAAGCATGTGATTAATAATTGGTTGCATCAGAACTATTTAGGGGCTTCACAGCAAAGGGGGTGAATACATATGCATATGCCAATTTTTGGGTTTTTATTTCCAGTTATTTTTGTTTAATATGTATTTTTCTCCTTTCACTTCATCAACTTTTAAAGAAAAGGATTTAATGCAGATGCATCACATACAGTTCATAGAATGACCCAACACCCACATAATACCTGCTCTGTGGTGGTCCTGTGGGGGCTAACAAAGTATGCAGAGAAACAGATGGACTACAGTTTGTAATCATAGACCTACAAAGTGTTCCTGTATGGTAAGTGGATCTGATCTCTGGACAGCGAGAATAGAAACAAGGAGGTGGACATACTGTTATGGTTGATCTGTGTGTAAACACATAGAGAGAGAGAGAGAGAGAGAGAGAGAGAGAGAGAGAGAGAGAGAGAGAGAGAGAAAGAGAGAGAGAGAGAACAGAGTTGAACAGATCAGAGCTTTGATAAACTTTAATCAGAACTGGCCAATAGTTTGTTTGGCTGTCTTAAACACTGGCCTGAAACCACTAGAGATCATTTTCACCATCACACAAACAATTTCCAGTATGAACTGTAATCACTTTGATTTACACACAGGACAGTCAAGGTCAGCAACCACTCTGGTGGGACAAACCATGTGTGACTTAAGAACTAACCCAAGATAAGTGTGATTTCTTAAATGTGTACTGTCTGAATCCTGAAAATAAATGATAAATCTTTTCACAATGGACATTTTTCCAAACAGGGCGTCTAGTTCCAGGGTCTTTTAGATGTAGTGAGAAATTGGCCAGAGAGTAGCACTTAAGCATGGAACTGGAACTCTGACATTGGTTTGGACGTAGACGTTGGAATGAATGTAACTCTTATGAATTTACTTTTAGCCTCATAATTGTATACAAACAGTTCCCCAAAGAGGGTATGCATACGTCCAAGGATATGTCGGATGACATCACAGATGTTGGTTGCATGTGATTCCTTAGTGGGCTAGATGTATAAAAAGAAGAATGAGTCAATAAATATAAGGATTCAAGACTATTTCATAACAGTGTTGGAGTTATAGTCAACAACAGTAGCCATATTGAACCCATTAACAATTCAACGAATAGCTCAATCAGAATAAAGTATGTCCATGTATACACATAAATCCGAATAGACTAGTCCTACCGAAGGTATTCCACATACAATTTCTATTGGACTAAACAAGGTAATAGGTAGGAGATAATGAAGTGCAAGAGCCTAGCTTGTACAAGGCAACAGCAACACACATTATTACTGGAACGTGGGCTCTTAAAATTATGAATAATTACAGTGTCATATGGAAATTCAAAATCTCTGACACTTTCTCCCACCAGTCTTTACTGTACACTTTTATCCATAAAATTCCCCTCATCAGTGGTGGGCGTGGCATCCGGCTCATGTGCCTCGTAATGTTGCAGGACATCACCTCTTTCTCTCCTGTATTCTTTCATATGTGAAGCATATTTTCTTGAGTCTGCCAAACACTTAAAGCAATTAAAAAAAACTAACACACCAACCGAAAACTCACATAACCTGCTGCTGCTCGTCTTTGTCTGCCTGGATGTGATGCTTGTTGTCATGGTAACATGTACACTAGGTGGTACTCTACACATTATTTTAGATGGAATTACTTGTAGCATCCATGTAAATGGAGATCATCAGTTTGCTGACTAAAGTGTACATATGAACATCTTAGTCTTTTTATACTGAGAATGAATTTAATCAGATTGAAGAAAAGATCTTCTTGAGGTTCATAGTTTGCTGATTCTTGGTAAATACACTCATCGACATAAAATAGTGCAATATCGGATTGCTGCAAAACTGTGGCCACGTGTTGCCTGTAGGTCTTTCCAACTGGTAAATAAACTCTAGGTAATCCAGCTGAGAGTGTAATAAGAAAAAACTGCATGTAACATTAGAAAGCTACTGGTCTGTACATAGTCTGTTTTGCTATAGACATGGACAAGGACCCAGACCCATGATTTTGATGAGAATCAACCCAGCAAAGGTGAGATTGTGGTTCACTTTTAGACATGTGTGGTACACTGGTTAAAGCTGGTAGCCCCAATCCTAACCCAGCACTTTGCTGTTGCCCAGCACCACCTTGGAAGTAGCTAGACTATAGACTTCACCATTAGAAGTGGGTTAACACACCCTCTTTGCTTCAGGAGAAGTAGAAGTAACCCCACCCAGTATAACTAACACTGAAACTGAAAAATTAGCTTTTCCCCATTTTGATTTTCTTTGTAGGTTTGACCATGAAATACCAGTATGGTGATTTCATTTCATTTTTATATAATATTTGTGCAGGTGTGGTACAAGAAACAGCAAATAAGGTATTTGATGGTTAGCACATTCACCTCCCACTTGGGTCTTGGGTTGAAGTTTGGGTGGAGGTTCCATGTTCCCCCTGTATCTTTGTGGATTTCCTCCAGGGATTCCAGTTTCCTCCCACATTCCAAAAACATGAATATCAGGCAAAATGGCTACTCTAAGCTGCCATAATGTGTGTGTGAATGAGTGTGTATGTATTTACATAACTGTATGTCTATATGCCCAGGTGTAGATTGGCATTTTGTCCTGGGTGAACCCTCCCAGTGCTCGATGCTCTGTGGTCGTTTCTGCTATAGAATGTTGTGCACAATTGGCTGCTGCTTTGTTGGTTGAGTGTTGAGCGTGCTTGTGAAGAGTGCTGATTGTTAAATATCCTTGGGTGTCTAGAAAGGTGCTACTGCATATGTAACTTCATTCATTGTAACATGATTTTTCTTCCACACATTTAAATAATGTGATGAAGAAAAAAATGACAACTGAATTCAAAAGCTGATCTTTGTCACAGACAGTCTGACAGCCAGTTCTTCTTCAGGTTCTTCTGTAGGTACAATAGATGTGTAATTTTCTTTAACTCCATTCCATTTTAAAATGCCAGCTGCCCTTCACACCGTGTGAAGATCAATGGGCCAAGGAAAACGGTCTGAATTAACATGCTTTAAAGTTAAGGACTTTCTTTATTGGCACAGATTAAATGTCGATGGACCATAGATCATAGATAATCGATTAGACAACGTAGATTAAATATCTTATCCCTCTTGAGTTCCGTGAGAATGGAACATGACTTGAAAGGAAGGAAACCATTAATGGCACTCCAGACTCGGACTACGTGATAGAACTGCCGTCAGTGCAGAGCTGAGGTGAACAGAGGTTCATGGAATGAAGGAGGAAAGTCCACAAGTTGTCATGTTGAGATGGGCCATTATTCTGGTTGTTTCTCATGCCTGCCATAATGCAAAATTTAGAAAATGCATCTCAGGAACTTGTAAAAAGATTTAGGGATTTCTTTCACAGGATAGAGAATTTACAGACTCAGTACAGTGGCTGTAAATCAGATGTTTTCCTGGAACCCTTAAATCTCCAGATTTTCCAGAAGAGGACACTCACTTCATAGCCTAAACGTATCATATTTATACAGCTGACACCAATATTACAGGATTACACCTACAGCCAGAAATGTAATTATATTTATATTATATATCAAATTTGCTTTGGACATGAATTTGCATTAGTGTCCATTTACACTGGTTCATCACGCAGAATGTCACTAATAGTTGGACTAAAGTTCTATTCATATTGCATTATATCAGAATGATTTGAATTTGTCTAAAATTGAATTGTATTTGTTACCTCAGTGATTAAACCACAGACAGGGCCAGAACTAAGCTTTCATCTGGAGCAGTGCTTGTGCAATGGCACCTATTATCTATGCCAAGTTATCCTCCTATGTGGTTCTTGATTGGCTAAGAATGTGTCAGTCCTGCCTCCACACTTCACTAGATTCCACTCATTAACACGGCTAAACCAACTCTAGTGCTCAGAACCGTACACTTTGCCATAGTTTTGCATATGGAATCTATAAATCTCCAATCTCTGCAGAGACAGATGATTATTTGACACCTGATTAGACACAGCAGTGCTGCCAGAGTGTTTTAGCTCTGTGTCCTCTCACTGCCCGACACTCCTACCTAGTTGTTCTACCTTGTAGAAGTAATGTCAGAGACAGAAGCTCTTCTGTTTCTGCTCAATTGGTGTGGATCATCCTCTAGTCCTTCATCAGTTCTCATAGCAGGCTGCCCACAGGACACTGCTGGCTTTATATTTCTGGTTGGTGGACTGTTCTCAGTCTAGCAGTGACACTGAGTGGTTGAATCACTCCAGAAACTTTGTTGTACCAGCACAACACACACACACAACGCACCACCATGATGTCAGTGTCACTGCAGTCTTAATACCACATACATAATACCTGCTCTCAGGTGACCCTGTGGGCTGATGACCATTGAAGATCAGGGTTAAATAAGGAGTGTTTGTGTGGAGTGCTGATTATCTTCTTGCGTATCTCTAAAGGTGCATATATATAAAGTTGGGAAAATAAGTTTTCGATACACTGACAATTTTGACGGTTTTCCCACCAACAAAGAATGGAGAGGTCTGTCATTTTTACTGTAGACACAATTCAACTGTGAAAGACATAAAATCACATTCTATGATTTTTAAATAATTAATTAGCATTTTATTGCATGAAAGTATTTGATACAGAAACGTTTGTTTGCCATTACAGAGGTTGTTCCTGTACTTCTTGGTAATGTTTGCACACACGGCAGCAGGGATTTTGGCCCACTCCTCCATACAGATCGTCTCCAGATCTCTCAGGCTATGAAGCTGTTGCTGGGTTACATTGAGTTTCAGCTCCCTCCAAAGATTTTCTATTTTCTAGGATTTTTAAGATTTTCTAGATTTCTAGGAAATGGAAATGCTTGTTGGTGGCATGGTGGTGCAGTGGATTGCACTGTTCCCTCACAGCAAGAAGGACCTGGGTTCGATCTCCGGATGGGGCGACCTGGGAAGTTTCTGTGTTTGCATGTTCTCCCCGTGTTCGTGTGGGTTTCCTCTGGGTACTCCAGTTTCCCCCACAGTCGGTGATAGGTGAATTGGTGACTCTAAAGTGGCCCTTAGTGTGCACTTGAGCCCTACGATGGATTAGTGCCCTGTCTAGGGTTGTTTCCTGCCCTTGCGCTCAGAGTTGCCAGCTGGGCACCGGCTCACCCATGACCCTATTCAGCAATAAGTGGTTCAGAAAATGGATGAAATGCTTGTAACGGAGCCACATTTCAGGACCCTCATTGTCATTCCAGCCTAAATTTGTAGTTAATACATTGGTAATATCTTTGACAGTTTAATGGACAGTAAGTGAATTTTGTGTGCAAAATCACTAATCAAAATGATTCTGAAGGCAGCACTGCCTCTAAGGCAGAACAAAAACAATTGGTTCAGAGAATAACCAATAAAAACAATTAGTAGGTGGAGTATTAGAAACATGTATCTTTCATGTGGGTTTCATTTTGTCCAAAACAATATTTTTTTATGGTTTCCTGTCTGGAAAATGAGTCACATCAGCACAGAGAGCACTATGACATTTTCATGTGACAGTGTGTGTGTCTAGTGGTGTTTGCCATTTATGTAATGCTTTCTTGGAAGGTAGCTGGCATACTTCAGAGAAATCAACACAATAGAAAATTCTTTAGAAAAAACAACAAAATCTGTAACTGAAGAGACTCTGAAGAGCAGAAAGCTCCGCCTTCTGATTATTTTAATTGGTTATTTTAATTGGGTTTGTTCTGCCTCTGAGATAGAGCTGCCTCCAGAACCGTTTTGAGTAGTGGTTTTGCACAGGACCGTGAGTAAAGGCCATTCGGCCTGTAATTTTCTCATGGGAGTAGAGAGACACCTGTAAAAGAGGAAATTATCCCAGAACCACCTTTAAGAGCATTCCCAATTTTATTATTGCAGAGCTTTAACACCATGTGGGAGGTTCTTTATATTTGCCCTTATTTGCAAGAACAGCAATTGCACTGTTTGGTTCTTTTGAGAACATACAGTGGTTTTTATAAGCCTCCTTCATTTTTAAGATAGTACAGCAGATGCATGATGATGTCCTTACAGTAAGGTTAGTGAGGATTGGCAGAGGTCAGCTCGTTTCTGCTGTTTTTTGCGAGTGTGAGCCAGATGTAAAAGTTTAGTGCTCAAACGTGCTGGGAAGGCTTCCAAGAGATGAAGGGCTGAGGCCAGGCTTGATGTGGAGTGAACATGCTCCCACCAAATTGTTTCTTTGTACCATATTTTAAACTGAAACCGTTCACCAACCTGCTTTGCTAAAAGTTCAGGCTTGGATTGCATTTGCAAGTTTCAAGAAAATTGCATAAGAGTTCTCTGCACCAAGACCTCCCCAGCGAGCACCATGAAAAAGAACATGCTGCACAGCAACGTTCCAAGCTGGAAAAACTGTAGATGCTAAGTCCCCTCATCTCTCTGTAGTCATTAACTGCAGGATAGTGCAATGTTCTTGAGAGCTCAGTTCAGTCCTTTCTACACCAAAGAATAAATAAATAAAACAGTTTTCTATTAGATGGATCCTCAAAGCAAAGATGCAAAATATATAGTTATAAAGTGATAAATGACAAAATGTGCAAATTAGCTGAGTGTAAAATAATAACCAGACACTATAATAAACAACTGAATAACCAGAGGAGGAACCTCTTCAGATGCTTTAAGGAAACTTTAAGAAACCCTCGTCCTTTTATTGGAGGCTATGTAAGAGTTTTCTCTGAAGAACCTCTGAAACCTCCTCATGGATGTTGTACTTTTTCCAGTGTAGGGTTATACACTCACCTTTAATTTACTGTGCCATGTGATTTGCATTATATATAATTATGTATTCAGTAAAAAGGTGTTTGAGGCATTAGATTTGACATGATTATGAGATGATGAACTTTTATAATTCAAATCCTGTTTTCACAGAATAATGCTGTGATTTTAAAAGTTGGTAAAGGAATATGAACAATGTTACCTTGCAGTCTGCCAGTCTGTAAATTAATAGATCCTCCAAAGCCCAGTGGAGAAAAGGAAGAGAAATAAAAATAAACATGCCACAGGTCTTAGTGTAAGGTTAAGAACAGAGAGAGAGAGAGAGAGAGAGAGAGAGAGAGAGAGAGAGAGAGCTGAGAGAGAGAGAGAGAGCGAGAGAGAGCGAGAGAGAGAGAGAGAGAGAGAGAGAGAGAGAGTCCAATACACTCAGTCCAGATGGCATAACTTAGGTTTACTGTGTCTCTGTGGGTTGCTGGTTTAGCAGCATGCTGATGTTCTGATGAGATTAGTGGGAAAGGGGAGAAAGAGACTAGAGGAGTGCTGTGGGAAGGTGAGTTCCAGGAACAGAATCTGCTGCTCTTAAAGCAGATTCCTTCACGGCTAGAGCGCTGTGTGTCCTCGGTGGTCTGCTCAGCTGTGTAAAGAATTTTGAGAAGCTCACAGCTTAATGGACCCTTAAACCCCAGGGGTCTGTATGTGGGTCTATGCTTCACTTCAACCCAATAACTGAATATTCATATAAACAACACATCCATGAGTTGGGCATTAGATGTTTAGACCAGATGCTAGAACATTGCTATGAGGCTTAACTGAATTCAGCCATATCGGCAACCTAGTGAGATCCGATGATGGGAGATCATTTGGTTTGAACACAACCCACTTTTCAACGTATCTCAAAGGCGGTGGAGCCCTTTATTCCAGGAGAATGTTTCACCTGTCTTAAAAGACTTACCACACACCTGTTGGTGTCTCTCTTTTCCCTGCTTTCTCCCTACTGCACCAGTCTGGACCTACCCAGTTGCCCATGGGGTTGCATCTGCATCTGTCTTCTGCACAGCAGATTCGGGTAGGAGCATTGCTATGAAGATATAACTCATATTGGCATTTTTTAGTCATGATGTCAATTATTTAACGTTTATCTGCTCCAGAGAGTCCTATCCTAGTGGCAGTTCTTTCACAGGTGTAGATGAATGCATTCACAGGAAGGAGGTCTAATAAATATTTGGACAATCCTGGTCCAGGAATACCATTGATCTGCTTGTTTTAGCGGATTCACTAATTCCAGCACACCCGATCCACCTAACAAACAAACTGGTGTGCCCTTGCTGGTTAAACTGCAAGTTCCAGCAGGAAACACTCTGGAAACAAGAAAAGGGTGGTAAAACCAGACCAGACTGAGAACCACTCATGATGTATCAAGCACTGGGAAGCCATTCTAGCTGCAATTCTGGGGCTGTGTCCCAAATCAATGAAACATAGTCACTTTCACATACCATGTCTGGATAATGGAATGACTCTCATTGTCATGAGCTATTATTGATGAGTTGCAAGCCAAGTCTGAAGTCTATTTGTCTGCAACTTACTGTAAGTGTGACTCGAACTCGAGTCACTGACTTGAGTGCCCTTCTCTGGCACGGAATCCATGATCCATGTTCAGTTGCATGTCAGGTTATGGTATCAATTCAGGGCAGAAGTGTAAATGGCCCTTATTTGGACTCATTAAGTGGACAATGAAATGGCACTTTGAATCTGAAGGTCTCTGAACATCTCTAAAGGTCACAGGTGGGGTTGTTGTTCTATTTTTATGAAGATAAATACTGATATCATGATTGTTACTAATCCAGTTAACAATTTAAAGCCTGTAATCTAAGGTGATTAGTGTGACAAACTGGAAGCAGTGAGTAATTTTAAGAGCTCAGCATTTGTCATAAATTTCCATCTGAAGAAGCAAATTAAAGAAAAAACATCTTGTTACACCCACGTGTTTTTTATAGACCAGCTGCATTAATTTAAACTTACAACCACTTTTTTATGATCAACAGAACCTGGTTTAATCAGTGCCCACCAGAGGACCACTGGTTTTGGGCAATGATTTCTCCAAAGACATCAAAGCTCATGGTAGCTCTCTTGTGGTTCATTTTAATGATCATATAGCTCTGAGCTGAGGGAGCCTGGGTTCTGCCACTAGAACGCTGATTGCTGCTGAATATCTTCAACTCTGCATGGACTGGTGAAATTCCCCTCATCTATATTAACTAACGCCGGGATTGTTGAGTCACACTGGCTGATAAAAATAATTGGATTCTTGATTCTATATACTGGTCCTTTTCTTTTTATTATTCTAGTGCATCTCAAAAGGTAAATCGTCATGTTTATATTCACTATACATGTAAAGTGACATTTCTAGCCTATTTTTGTTTTACTGTTGAACAGTATTCTAGAAATCCAGAATCTCAAACATTAAAAAAATTGTATTCAAATTTAAATCAACTTGAAACAAAAGGCTTTGAAATGTATTGCTTTAAATCTAATGAATGTATGACAGTTTCATTTTTTAATTAAAAAATGTATTTTTGATATTCACTAGTATACACGCTCCTAATTTATTGTTATTTCTAATAGCTATGAAGGTTTCAGCACATTAAAGGAGATTTGGACCTATCAAGCCTTTTCCTTTTGTCAAGTGTAATCGCTGAATAAAACAAGACAAACTATGGTTGCTAAACATTGGGGGAGCTTCGCCCACTTCCAGTAAGCTTTTGCCCAGAGGAAATAAATATTCAGGTTAGGATCTCCCTATAGTCTCATTTATTTCTCTTGACTCATTAAACTGTTTGAGAGCAAAGTGTTTCTTGAATTCCAGTCCCCAAGAAACAACCGTGGCTTTTAGGACTGTTGCTGCTGGAGACTTCTCTGGACAGTCTGACCTGGACAAATGTCTGATCTTGTTGTCATTTGTTTAAAATGTTTAAATGTTCTAAAAGGTCAAATGAAAACAACTTTTCAGTGAAATGGCTGATTTCTAATTGTTTTGGGATCTTTATGGGGGTTCAGTGATATCAAGGGTATCCTGCTTTTGTTGGAGTAAATGAAAACTTTAGTGAAAGTTCTACCAGGAAGTTCTTCCAAAGTTCTACCACACCTTCCTTCCTTCCCCAAACAATCAGTAAAAGACCCCACCTGTCTTTAAAGACCTGGCTTTGACTACCGGGCTAATGATAAAAAAATTTTGTTCCATCTTGGTCAGAATGGAAATGTTTCTGCATGCCCTAGAGTCTTCTGGTAGAACTGTCTCTACTGCACAGGTACGGTTGATGCTAGATTTTGGAGCATCACCGTGGAGGATTTGATTGCATTCAGCTAAGACTGTTAGTGTGGTCAGAATGTTGAACAATCTCAATCCCACCTCATCCCCAACTTTCCACCTCATCCCAGAATTACTGGACAGAGCACCATCATTCCAGAGAACACAGAGCTCCACTGCTCCATAGCTCAATGCTTGGGGGCTTTATACCCTTTTGGAGGGACATTATTTCAAATGATCCAGCTACTTTAATTTGGAAAATGGAAACACATACATTAATGTCACGAAATTTCCTCAAAGTATTGTATTGAACCAACGCAAATTTCGTGTCATTCCACCCTTTACAGGCCTCCTGAGAAAAACGTATTTGTTCCTAAACAAATAGACACCAAAAAGACTTGACAGTATTTTTAGAACATTCTGTCATCTCTCAGAGACGTAATTGAGCAGATGCTTCCGGTGAGCCAGACACACAGGCAGAAGAACAGATTCATAAATCAAATACATGGAAAGTTCACAACACGCCAGTGGGTGGATGGGTAAATCACACAACCGTTATTCTCTTATGCTCCCACACCGTCTTTCTGTCAGTACTTAGTGTGATTGCATTTTTCCACCTGACATTTGGGAGCAGTTACATCTTTTACACTTCTAAGCAGTTCTTGGGTAATATCGAATATTCCAACTAGGGATGGGTATCAAAATTCAATATAAAAAAATCACCAACCAAAGCATCCCTACCAAAAAAAAAGTAAAAAAAAGCAAAAGTTTGGATACTGTATAAAAGTCAATGAAACAACTATGCTAGTGGCCTTATAACAGGTTGTCATAATTCATGTTCTAGGGTTGATAACAACTCGCCCATAACGGGTTCCATCTGTCTGGGACCCAGTATTATGCCCGCTGACATTCCACTATTCATGTGTCACCTTGTGATGAGAGTAAGTGCCGCCAGTGATCAGCCTACACACAAGATGACACCTTACAACTTATAGATGACAGCAACTTTCAGGTCACTTCCCTTGTCAGTCCTAATGACCACACCCACTTTTGGGTGAAACTGACATTGCGGCTCACCAAGTTGTAAATAGTAGCGTTACTGTGCCTTTAACCTTCTTTTGCTCATGCAGCAATACAACAAAACATAGCTTACAATTTTATTTACTTCCTCAAAGAGTGAAGGGACAAAGAAAAGGGGACATTTGTAGCTCCAGGCGTGTCCAGACAAGAGGAAAACAGTCAGCTGCAGAGGTGGGCCAAAAATCCACCACTCCAAGTTAGGGAATCCAGCTCAGGATTGAAGGTTGCTGGTTCACCCCTGTGCTGGCAGGACATGAGTATAACTAATAAACTTTTCCAGTAAACTGGGTATATGTATGTAATGAATTTTTCAGAACTCTTCCACCTGCAATGGCTTCCAGCCTTCTCCCTCCTGCAGTGACTTAATAAGCAGCAGGAGAGCGACATTAAAGCTTGTCCAGACACCGGAACAATAGTGGTTTTGCGCATGTTCCTGTGTGTTTATCGGTGTGAGACACTCTCCGTGTCCTGCTGAGCACATTCTGAGTGGGTTGCTGTCACGACAGAGAGCCTCTATTTCTGTGTGGCCCCACAGAGAGGCCCTGCTCAGGCCCTCACATCATGTGAAGTGTATGATGTTTTTCTCCCCTGGTCTGGGCTGGATTGAATTGTGTGGTATGTAATCAGATTATTCAGCAATGAGAGGGGACACACAGGGTGGGCACGCTAACCCACAGACAAAAGGAAGTGACATGCAAAGTTCATAATGGGCTTTGTCTGTCCGATACATGCAGTGTGAGGCATATGCCAGTGGCCTGCAATCGCTAACACATATCCACACGATACTATGCCATTTAAAAGCTTGGACATTCAGTACCTTCTCACACAATGGATCCTTCTTTTAAAATGTTTTTCACACACAAACATATTTTTGATCAGTGTCAAGTTAGAATATTTTGATTGACTACGTTACTAATCACACAGTATCAACATAAAAAATAAATGGCTGAAATATGTCACTAAAAAAATTAACAAAATTAAAAAAAAACATATTCAAATATATCAAATGGTCCAGATGGTGCATAAAAGGCCTCAGTAGTCACTCAAATGTTGGGTGATGTTGCCTAACAGGGTTGGGTAATTTGTACTTTCAAATCAAATAAAATAAAAAATAAACATTTGGGATGTGCTAGTATATCATAACACAATGATAAGAGGCATTGACACATTACAACTATTTAATTACATTCTATTCCTTAATTATGCAACACTAATAAAAATAAAGAAAACAAAACCCTCAAATTGTTAACGGCACTCCTGTGCAAGTCCTGGGTAAAAGGGCCTAGAGGCCAAAAAAGTAAACATAATCAGTAATATTACTATGATTATTAGTTAATGGTGTACTGATAGTATACTAATATATAACAATAATAATATAACTAGTAAAAACTAGTTTTTGAGAATGCAGTATATAATATACATAAAAGTTTCAAAGTCAACTCAAATATTCACAATCCATGATCAAAACTGGTAGACCCTATTCTCCCACAGTGCAGTCTGAAACAGAAAGGGATGAGATATTCATATCTGTAAGAACCCAGATATGAGTACCTGTTGTTAGGGGGTAGTTTGCAGTGTCTACAATATCCAATTATTTATCATATTTCTAAAGCCCCAATTAAAATAATATTTCCACTGCCATTGTCTCGAATTTCACATAGAGATGCCTGTGAACTCATGAACTCCAAAAGTTTAAAAATAACCTTGGAAACAAGCTCATTGTGCTGCTGGGAAGGGAATGGGAGGTAAACAGACATGAGAAAGAGACAGTGGTTTTAGCACATCCCAATTATCTGAGAAATAGCAAAGGCTCTATGAGAAACATATTCCTTCCATAAGGAACACTTGTCATTATGATTTTTGGATCGAATGAGAACTCGGTGAACCTCTCCAATGGGCAAAGAGAGCAAGAAAAAAACTCAATCTGCTACAGATTGTAATGTGTGTGTCAGTCTGACCCAGTCAGCACAAATAAGGAAACTGTGGTTCTATTCTTGAGCACTAAAGTCTTTCCTCCTTACAGGTCGTCTCAAGGAGACTGATTGTCAAAAGCATCGTTCTGTTGACTGTCCTGTTTCACACTGATGCAAGATGGACGAAGTGACCCTTACGATAGATCGCCAACAAATCACATACAATTCAATTCCCACAACTCACATTCACATGTCCCGAAAGATTGAACGAGACTAATCAATCAGTGGCCTTTACATTCAACCCCTCGGTTTGTAAGAGTGAGTAATTCACCTCAGAAAAACATTAAATTCACTATTTCCAACTGAATTAAATACCAGTTTAAATGCCAAAGCAGCCTTTCAGTGCATATTTACAACTATGTATATATATATATATATATATATATATATATATATATATATAAGCTTGACCTGCATGCAGACTCTGACTGATCAGTGACATGGGACAGGGCTAATGATGTCACTGACTGAGATAGAAAAATGAGAAGGAAATGACTCTTTACTTTGTTTCTTTGCTCACAGTGTTCAAATTCCAGAATAAAAGTCCTGGCAAGGGATAATACTGACACAAACTTATATAACAAAATAATATTCAGGTTGCTCTTTTATTTTATTTGGACTCCTGTCAAGTCTTTTTTATTAAAAAAAAAACAAAAAAACAAAGTATTGTAAATATCCTTGTCAAGCTAGTTGTATTTAGTACTTATAAAAAATCTGTAAAAAATGCACGTTTTTGTCAGATCCATGACAACATTGAATGTTTAACATTTGAAATGAAGACAATTTTGAGTAGCCTAGGTTCTCATGAAATTAACAATATCTGGCGTCTCCTATAAATACTATTCTAATTATTTTGGAGAATAAAGTATATCAAACTATGAAATTACCCTGTAACGTTATTCAAGGATTCTAAACATTAATCAGGTTGCACGTGTGGCCAGAAGGATGTCCAGAATCCATACAGGACTGCTTTCCGTGCACAGAATGTGGGACATATTCAAAACTGCAGCCAGGAGACACAACCCTATCTGTAAATGAAAATGCAATATCTGTCACTGGAGACGTCATGGAACATGTTGATAATGTAGGTCAATCAAAGCAAATTCACTTAGTCTGCTGAAATCACAAGATGCAACCTTCAAATTTGGCAACAACGAGGAACTGAAAGCTGCCAGACACAGCCTAAAGCCTGGCAGCAGCACTCCTAAAACAAGCCCAACACAGTGATTGCAACATACTTCAACTCCAGCTCAGATCCCAGACGCATGTGGCAAGGCTTTCAAGCAATTTCTGATTATAAGAGCAAAGTCAGCAACGCAACGACAAGCAATGGCCGCCTCCCTGCAGTTTTGAATATGTCCCACATTCTGTGCACTGAAAGCAGTCCTGTATGGATTCTATGCCTGCTTGGAGACCTCTACTTAGGCTCAGCTCAATAGCTTGATCATGCTCCTCTTCACAGAGGAGCCAGCACTCATACTGCTTACAGATGAGGTGAGGAGAACTCTCGAATCTCATCTGCAAAATGTGCCCAGATGGTATTCCAAGGCAACAAGCTAACATCTGCTGACAGCAGACAGCACCTCAGCTGCTGAACAGCAGACCCTACAAAGAGGTTTTTCCACCCATACTGGATATCTACAACAGCAGATGCATAAAGAAAGAGACAGCAGCATCTCCTCTGACACCACACATTCCAACTACTTCCTGTTTCAACATCTGGAAAGAGGTACCAGAACATCCGAGCCAGAACCACCAGACTCAAGAACAGATTTGACCCACCAGCTGTGCCCAAAAGAACATAATACACACTACAGACTGTTACTGATTCAAACCTGATTCTCCTTAATGAGTATATCCACAAAGTGAGGTCCACTAGCTCAGGGGAAGATATGCCCATTCCATTCGAAACTCAATATTTAAAGCATAAAGTTCAAGACGCTTTTCAACATTTCAAGCAGTACCATTACTGTTACCGTTACCAGTACCATACCAGTGTGTTACCTGAAGAGATGGCTTGGCAATGCCATCACATGTAGAAGTTGTGAGAGATATCTTGTGAGTCAGGTTGAACCCTGGCCAGCATGCTCATGGTAGACAACATGAAGTATGAGTTTGAGTAATGCATGGTAGTGGGTGCCAGATGGATGGGACATTCCATTTTTGAAGTTGTGCAGGCATTTAACGTTCCTGGATCCATAGTCTTTACAGTTAAACACAGGTTTTGATTAGGCTTTCTGTCAATCATGCAATTCTTGTAGGACTCATATCTGCTAGAGGACATCAGTTATGCAATTGCACAGATGCTCAGCAGCTGCTTAGAGAAGGCTGCTGATTGTTAGCACAAGGTTTGAGGAGAATATATTAGGAGCTTTAGATAAAGCTTGAGTAAATGTTGCATATCACAACATCTGCGCTGTAAGGACATTGTGTGTTATGTTACATTTTACGTTAAATATGTTTAAAAAAATAAAAATAAAAATAAAATAAAAAATTGCCCCTTGTCTTGAGGAATTTCTTGTCTCAAAGGCTATCTTTACATTTACAAGTTGAGCAGGAGGGAAAATAAGGTGGGGGTTGTATAGACTTTTGGAGATATAACCCTCTACAGACTTGAGCTACAACCTTTATCAGCTTCACCTCATCATCAAATTATTGCCTTCAGTCGTACCTGAATGAGGTTTGGAATCAGGATTTTCAGGACGTGGGTTGGTGAACAAAATCAGAGTAAAACTGTCATATTGTACTTAATTGATTCTTGATTCTTATAACAAAAAAATTTGTTTAAAAATGAATGCAATATTTGAAATCTTCATGATCATTTGTATCAAGTATAACGCTTTTTTCACAATTTATTCCAATAAAATCTGTCTAGTTCCTAATGTTTCCTTGGCTGTCTCTGTTCTGTCTTGTTTTGTTATGTCTTTCAGCATGTGGCTCTGTTGTCTTTATGGTCTTGTCTCCAGCCTAGCTTTGTTCCCACCTGTGCCTCCTTTGTAGCCCCGATCTCTTGTTATCTTCCAGGGATGTATAGGGGTGTTTAGTCTGTGGTTGCATCCAGAAACCTTTGCTAATCCTCCTCTCCTCCTCCTCCTTTCCCACTGCTCCTCTCCAACCCCGGAACAAGGTGGAGGAGAGGAGGAAAGGACAGGAGCAGGAGGAATGGAGAGTAGGAGGCATAATTGGGAAAATGGGACAGCTGATCCCTTTCATATATGATACTGACTGTTAATGAACTGATCACAGGGCTCACTTTCAGCACACACCTGAAACTCCTGCTCATTGCAGAGATACAATGAACATTATAATCTGACTGTACTTCCTGTAGATGTTGTGATGACAGTCAGTGTCATATTCTTCTTCCTTTACTTATATTTTAACCTTTTAAATTTAAAAATCAGTTTATTATAATGGTGTAATGATATATTGGTGTATTATAATGATATAATGGTGCGTTATAATGGTATAATGGTCTACTATAATGGTATGATGGTGTTGCTCACAATCTTGTACCAATGCAGTTGCAGTAATCAGAATAAAAAGGTGAACACAGTGATGTCACTCCAAAATCCATAAAAGACTTTCTGAATAGAATACTCTCATGTATCCTCCATTGTACGCCATTTCAAGGGGGATTTGAATAGGCGTCTTTCATCTTCTTCAGTTTTTGGACCTGCAGCAAGATGGTGTCACAAAATCCGAATCACGGAGGAGAGGAGGAGGATTAATAGGAAAAGGCAGTAACTTTTGGGGATTATGGACGCAGCCGGAGTCTGTGTATAAGTAGCCCTTTGTTTCAGTGTGCCTTTGTCGGTCATTGTGTTTGGGAATGTGTTTTCCGCTGTCATGTGTATTTAGTGTGTTTTAATTGAATTTACTTTGTATTTTGTTTGTTTGGTTAATAAAATTGCCCCGCCTTTACGTCTGCCTCCTGCTCCCATCACAAGTGACACAACGACCCACCAAGGACAAAGCAGGTAAGAGATGGCCACTTTGAACAATCCACCGAGACCCCTCCAGCATGAGTCCTCCTGTGGGGCTCATCACTGAGGTCGGACTCTCCAACCCAGAACAGGAGAAATCGGCAGAGACAGTGCATTCAATTCACCCCCTCACCACAATGTGTGGAATGTGGGGACAATTTTGGGGAGGAGCTTAGGGTAGGTGCAGTAAGCCTAAAGGTTCAAAGCTGGAGTTCAGTCCTAGTTTTTGAGTTGTTCCCCTTCACCAGCTCTACAGGGTTTTAGTTTACGCTCCCGGACACTTCTGTATAGTTCATTGTCTTTCCCTGCCTGTCTCTCATCTGTCTTGTTTTTTTTTTTTATTCCATGTGCTTTAGTTTTGTCTCCCTTAGTCTCTGTGTTTTTTTGTTGTAGTTCATTTCATTTACTTAAATGTAATTAGGGTAATTACTTTTTCAAGGATAAACCCAAATCTAAAACCTAAATTTTCTTGTTCTTACTTTACTTACCATTAAAATCCCTTTTGACTTGTATTTACTGACCGAATAACATTCTGTAGGGAACACTGAGACCTGAGGAAAATGTTTCCCGGCATAAAATGCATTTTATTATATTTGAACGATTTTGCGGTCATGGTACTCGCCTCTGATCAGGGATGCTCTGAACCGGTCATAAATACTGCTAAGAGGTCAGCACTGACCTTTTCATGACCCCCTTAACACTATTGTTACACATCAAGAAGATCTCTCCTGTATCTGAACAGTTTTAATCATCCTCAAAAGGATCATTCTGTGTGTTCTCTTGCAGACTCAGCCTGTTAACTTTTTCCTGTGGTTGACTGAATCACCGGTCTGTCCTAGCCAAGACAGATCTTTATAGACTAAGAACTGGACACAACTGACCACATTTTAAACTTCCTTACCACACTGCTGACTATGACTATGTATATTATCGCTGTCCAGTGAAAAACCTATATCTCCAAAACGGTGATTTTATAGGAGAAGGCAAAAATGTTCCAAGTACTTCCAAGTTCCAAGTAATCTTTTAGTAAACCCTTTTTTGGGGGTCTATGCATCCACAAGAGCAGCTACATGGTTTAAATTAAAATAAAGTTTAGAAAACATGAGCAAAAAAATGTGCACATGTGCAGTTCAGTCTCCTGAAAGAAAACCCAACCATTAAACATTGAAAAAAATTTGGCATCAGATTGTTCCACATGGCCAGAGTCATACATGTGCTGCTGTTAAGACAATAATTGCTGTAAATTGTGCCTGCAAAAGGGGATCTGGACTGGTAATGAACACTTTTATCCAGAGGAGATTCATTATAATGCCAGACGCAGGGTAGCCATCTTACATCCTGGTTTAAATGCTTCTTGTAAAGTTAAATAACAGGAAGTTTAAGTATCTGCTTTACTAAGGATTCAGCAGCCATTAGAGCTTCTCTTTTATTAATTCGTGGGACCCTATTTGAATTGTAAACTTGGAATAGGTCAGCTTAATTTGCATTCAAACAGAAAGATATATAAAGAAGAGATTACATAACGTACACTCAGATTTTCCACCTTTCTGGATAAAGAAGGACCAAAGAAGGACCAGGAAGGGGATTTCTGGGCTGGGTGATATGGACAAATTATACAATCATATATATATATATGGAGGGGCTGGTCCATTTTTGGCTTTGTAGGTCAGCATCAAGGTTTTGAATCTGATGCGAGCAGCTACAGGGAGCCAGTGAAGGGGACGCAGCAGAGGAGTTACGTGACTGAATTTAGGAACATAGGAACTGCATTCTGGATAAGCTGCAACGGTCTGATGGTCCGCATAGGAAGACCAGCCAGTAGGGACTTGCAGTAGTCTGGTCTTGAGATGACAAGAGACTGAACAAGGACCTGAGTTGCCTCTCTAGACAGAAAAGGTCAAAAAGGTCGAATTCTCTTGATGTTGTAAAGGAGAAATCTGCAAGGTTTGCAACAAGAGCTGAGAACGATAACTGGTCATCCACTACTACACCAAGGCTCCATGCTTCAGTAGATGGAGTGATCAGAGATCGCAGATTCCTTGTGATATGACATCACATCAGTTCTTGTGTGTGTTTTCATTAGAAATGTGTTTTTTGAGAGCTGATTGACGCATTGCAGATTCCTCCTGTTGAAAGGTTTTGTAATATGTCACTCTGTGTCACTGATCCAAACCACAACCCCTGAAACATTACAGATTACATCAGAAGTTGTGTAGTGTGAAGAGTAGAACAATCCGATGACCCTGAAAGTCATGTAGGGTGAACCTGCCATTAGCTGAGTACAGAAGAATTTGCAAAGGAGATCATTGATTACTGATCACACTGAGCCCAAACTTTTAATTATTTGAATTAAAATACTGTAGTAAAAAATATTGTTAATAATAAACACATGATAGAAGCACACTAACAGTACAGCATACTCAAGAGATGTTCCCTGAAACTGTTTCAGGCATGACCCTTAAAGGCTTCTTTTTTGTGTATTTGTATATAAATATCACAAATGGCCATAAAACAATGACCATCCTTGTCCATTCCTATAGATATCAAGAGGGTTTGGGTAAGTTATTTGCCAGAAAATGTGAAATGTATTTATAGGAGACAGTCATACATAGCACATATTGTTATTTTCAGAAGATCTTAAGCTACGCAAATGTGACCATGTGACTTGTGACCATGTGAAAAACTGACTTCCACCTACCATTTTATTGTTAAGTTGTTGTTGTTGTTTTTTTTATTAATTACAATGCAAGAATTTTGATGCTTGTAATAATTAGATTACATTTATATATGTATTTCTATAATAATACGTTCTTCATAATACTTGAAGTGTTGCAAAAACTGCACTGGAAGCTACTTTGGCATTTAAATCAGGATTTAATCCGGTTTTCCATGGTGGATTATTCACTGATAATTTAATCATACCATCACATATGCGTATCATGCCTAAAGGTTACTCAGATCCTGATATACGATAATAAAATATAACTGTTGTTATTATTATTATTATTATTATTATTATTATTATTATTATTATTATTATTATTATTATTCAGTTCTTATCTGGCTGTGCTTACTGCACTGGGTGTTTGTTGAAGTTTTACAGTAAGTTTGCCTGTAAGCTTGCAACAGTTAAGACAGTAATGTGCACCGGTGCACAATGGTATCAGGTTGGGAACATGTTGTCTCCACAGAGAGGTAGAGCAGTGATTTCTACAAAGGCCATTAATTTGCGAAAAAACGCTTAGAACTGAAGTTTCTAATTTGGGCAGGAATGCAACAACAAAATGATTGCATGTTCTCAGTGACCAGTGGGAAAGAATTCCTGCTGTAGTAGTGTAATATTTCATGCCTGACATTAGAAGAAATCAATGTTTTTTTTCTACTGTCACATACCCAGAAATTGCATTATAGAGCAAATTGAAAGGGGAGGGTCTGTTCACTCTCTTTTTATTTTCTCACACAGTATTCAAATTTCAAATTAAAAGTCCTGAGCTGGGATAATACTGATACACATATAAATAACAAAAATAATATAGGACATTTAGGTTGTTTTTTTTATTTTATTTGGAATAATTCCAAGTACAACTTATTATTGTAAATATCCCTGTCAATCGAATCATTACAAATAATTACAAAGTATCACATCAATTTCTAATAGGATTTCTGAGATGTTAAGTGTTTTATAGTTCTTATAAGCAGAAAAGTAAATAAATAAGTGGAAGCACAAGTAAATGTTTGATCAAACCATCTTAAATCTGTTATTTATTCTGTTATATACTGAGAATAATATCAGGCATGTGTGACGTGTAAACTTTACTCCATAACAGTAAAATTGCTTCAGTTATAGTCATTATTTAAATTATGTAGGATTAAACTCACATTTTCACATTTATACATATGCTGTAAAGACATCTTACATGGTGCCCAAAACAAAACTGTAATGTAGTGAACCTTTAAGATTAGATATATTTAATCACCCTTTACTGCCATAGCGCAGCAGTTCAGTGGAATTTAATGCCTGCATTTAACACAGAAACATGTACGGGTTAGTGGGAAACCACCTCACCACCCAGGAAGTGTTTCAAGAAGTGTTTTAAGAAGGATTTCCTTCTTAACAATCAATGACAGTCAATGACAACATCTTTGCAAGTCCCAGCTTAGAAAGCCGTTGTCAGTGTGCCAAGTCAGTGATGAGAGAGAGAGAGAGAGAGAGAGAGAGAGAGAGAGAGAGAGAGAGAGAAGCCTTGCTTTTGACAAGGGCCTAACAGTGACAGGTTAACAGACCCGGCTAACAACCCTACAACCCTGTGATCAATCATCCAGCACTCGAACCAATGAGCACCACTACCTGTGTAGTACCTTTTGGATGACAGTGTGTAACTGTGCAGCCTAAGTATCACAAAGCAGGTTTGATGGCATGACAGGTTATCTTTATTCTAATTTAATACGCTTAGCCAGCTCAAGAACACTTCCGAACCATTACAAAAAATAATAAAAATGGTCCTTGATGCTTTTTAAAGAATTTTTGTGGGATTATCTCCAGACTCGGAAATGGGTTCTCAGCTGTGACTGAGATGGTATCCATAAAACCATAAAGGAAATGTGCACAATTTCGTTTCATTACACTTTTTGTAAAATTCTGTGAATGTTCGCTCGCTGTCCACTAGCTCTCCGGCCTGTTTGCACACTGGAAAAAAAGGCTGGTGTTTATACTCAGCTTTGGCTATAAATGGCAAAAAACACAAAAGCAGCTCAAACTGACTATTCCAGCAGGGGGCATTCCTGCGCAGATGGTAAAGGAGGGAGTGGGCCTTGTGGAAGAAAATGCATTGTACACACAAGTAGAAATGGCAGAGAAACAGGAAGAAGAAACGGTTGAATCATCAAAAATGTTCTTTTGGTCTTGTTACCTTGGCAACACGTGTGTATAAATATCAGGGTTCTAAAGTAGTACTGAAGGGAAGGGTATGGTTGTGGTGTTGAATTCGGTCATTTTTGGAATTGTGAACATTTTCACATTTCTTCAGTGGTCATGTTATATTCACCACACTTCTAATATAGTTTTGTATAAGCTGTCTAATTAATCACTAAAACACAAGTGTGATTATGTGTTATTAATCACAAATTAAGCAGACGTTGGCTCTCTTTCTATACTCACAGGGATAATACTCATACATACACAAATAAAAAAATATAATACAGGACATCCAATGTTTTATTTTACTTTATATGGACAGTTGTATGTTTGAAAAATGTATTATTCTACATAATCTTTGTAAAACTAAGCAAAATAATTGTAAAGTTTTTAGTTCTTATACACAAAAAATAAATAAAATGCAAAACTCACATCTCCAATAAAGTCAAATTTGACAAAAAAAAAATGCGATACATTGAGAAATTAAGTATATAGAACAACAGAAACATCCCATATAATTAGCAAGGTTTTGGCCATTTGCTTTCTAAAAACAGAACATTTTTAATTTAATATAATTGTAATTATATTTTAGTCATAATTGTGCACAAATTGGTTCCAATTAACATAACCACATCATGTAAGTATACTTTTTTTAAATTATTATTACTTTTTTTTATTATTATTTTCAAGGATTACATTAGAGAGTAACTACATCTTCACTTATTCTTCTGTCTGACAGACGATTTAATCAGTTCTACTGGAATATGGATTCTGCCACTGATTCATAGGTTTATACAACACATAACTTTTAAAGAACATGCAGGAGATTTTGTTGTATAAACTGTACTCAGAGTAGGAGTGTATTATAAAAGAGTTTTGCAACAAGTGGTTACAGAATGTTTTAGGACACAAGAGTCAGCCCTAACAACCGTGAAGGTTACACAAGCAGTACAACTGAAGTCCCCTGGGAATCACGCTGATAACAGCGCGTCAGCAGAAACAAACTTACTGACACGAGTTTAGACTGTCCACAAACTTTCGTCTTCAGTGCACACTTGTTCACACTTGTGCACAGTTGCCAATTTCCTATGTCCAGCCTGTCCTTAAAAATCCTTGCTTCGGACTGAATCTACCCTGCTGTGATTTGCTCATTTCTACAGCTTGTGGTCAGAACTGTATTCCTCTGATTGTGAACATGGGGCAATCTTAAGCGTATGAGAGAGTAAGAGCAGGGAAGCATACACTGTTTGCATCTGCTTCTAATTAGCAGTTAAGCATGTGTGTGTGTGTGTGTGTGTGTGTGTGTGTGTGTGTGTGTGTGTGTGTGTGTGTGTATTTGATCTGTACAGTATGTCTTCATTAATAGTGATTCATCGTGGTCTGGGATGAGACACAGAATAGGCAAAGGTGTAAAGGAAAAGTACAGAGCATGTCACAACATGGTTTGGTTTACACAAGGTTTGGACCTGATAGTTCAGTACAAGTTCAGTATTGTTCTGCTCTAATCTTTACCATGAACTAATGAATTAATACACTTCAGTAGCAAGACATGTCTCATTTAATCCTGTTGTTATCTGTGTTGCAAGCTTTATGGCTCAGTGTAAAACGGTAGAGTCAGCATCACGTAAAACATTTGTCTCTTTTAGAAGATGTGAGACACTCTTCCATATTGATACACAGCATATCATATGCAATGTTTCAAATATGGACTCCCAGTAATACTGGGAATGCCAGGGTGGGATGTCTATGTTAAAATAATCTTAAAAATACAAAGCTGTTGGGCTCCACTAGGACTATCCACTAAATCACTAGCACTAGGATCCAAAGATTGTCATGCAAAAGTAACCATGCTCTCTCTGGGTGGGTAGATGGCGCTCTCCACATCACCCCCAGTGAGTTGCTGGTCAGTACAGGCATCTTTATCGGAGCTTCTGACCCAGCGCTCTCCTTTGAGATGGCGAGGGCTGAGTTCACATGTATTGGAGGAGGCACGTGCTTGCGTAGTGTAGGAAGCAAGACAAGAGTCCTAACAAGGACATCAAACCTGCTGCTTGCCAAGGGCCCCCACTCCTCATCCACCCAGCTCGTGGTTTGACTGAGGAAAGGTGGGGTGTTGGAGGAATTCCTTTCACTATTCAGCTGTTCATTCAAAAGTCATTGATTTCAAAGTCACTGACCATCCCCTGGAGTTCCGAAATGGAAAGAATATGGTTCTTTCTATGGTTCAATGTGTAAATCTGCTTAGAAGGTCCCATCCTCACAAACTGGGTGACCGTGCATGAAGGAGACCAATTACAGAGGCCACCAAGACACATACGACTACTCGACTACGTTAATAGCTATTCTTTGCAAGTGACAGCTTTAAGGGAAAGTGGCAAAGAATCTCACCCAAAGATATGCGGGAGATTCCAAAGTCAACTAGAAGATGGAGCTTTTTGTCCTTCAGACTAGAAGCAATGTTTGATGGACTGCACAAAAACTGCACATCTCCAGAATCACATCACCGTGAACATGGTGGTGGATGCTTGTGTGGAGAAGGCCTTGGAAGGCTTGTGAAGGTAGAAGGTTAAAATGAATGCAGTAAAATATAGAGAAATCTAAACATAATTCCTTTCATAAAGGCAATAAAAGTCCTAGAAATCACCCAAGAGGGTCAATACTTTCATAGGCACTGTAATGGTGACCCCTTGTCCTGACACTGTGCAGAAACACGTGTATGTGTGAGTGTATAACACTCTGTACTCTGCACTCTAGCCAAAGGGTTCACTGAGTACAAGGGGACAGAACTGAGCTAGTATGTGGCTGTGAAAATAAGCTGGGGTGAAAGCAAGGATTGCAGTAGACTCTCTCTCTCTCTCTCTCTCTCTCTCTCTCTCTCTCTCTCTCTCTTTCCAGGACAATTTTGTCCACTGCATGCTGAGCGATTCTTAACATGGGACGCACAGCATCTCTTTTGGGTCAGCTCTGTAAATCTGTCTAACCCTGTCAGCAGTCTTTTATGAGGATTAGTCAGCGGGTCGAGACAATATTCAATGTTTATCATCCAATAAATAGCTACAAGATGTGAATCCACGAATGTCCACTCCACCTGATCAACAAAAAAAATCCCCAAAAGTATGCTTGTTCAAAATGAAAGCTGACAAGCTCTGGCCATAGCAACCACAGCACTAAAATAATAAATGTTCAATGCCCAAAACCTCTGAAACTCTCCTTTCAAATTGGCTTAGTGGCAAAGTGGTCAGTGCAAAAGATGTGGTATGATTGGGCTCAACAGCCCACCTATGGGTCCACCTATGTTGATCACTGGCCCACCCAAAACATCTACTCAAATGCAGTTTTAATATTAGAATATTCTAAATAAATAATTCAAATATCTGACATATCTGAATCCCACATCCAATCAAAATCCTGGTTTAATCAATTAGTATAGATTTTCCAAAATATGTTGTTGATACTGGAGAGCAGCTCATCATCTCCAGACTCTGAGTACTGTTTGCTATGTATACCAGACCACATCAGTACTTTTCTCCTAGTAAACAATAAATGCAGAGCTTTTCTCCTTAAAAGACAAACCAGCACATTTCATTCGAAAGCTAAACAACAGGGTGGTAAAGCTTTTTTTTTTTCATGCAACTCAAAGATAAAATGCCAGTGCTCAATGTTCCATTCGCTAATAGATGTCCACTCTGGCTATAATCGGGGAAGAGGGCAGCCCTTTCTACTCACCCAGAGAGAGAATGAGGACAACTATGCTCTCTTGATCTCCTGGCAATGGATGGCAGTGACATCACTGAGGATCAAACCTGCAATCTCCCGCTGAAGTGTTTTACCGGCATTAAGCCAACAGGTACTGCTGCAGGTATAAAATTCAGATTTGGCCCACCCACAAATTTGAGAAGGCTGTTGAAAATGTTCCCACTGGGCTGGTGGCTAACTTTGTTAAAGATACTATAACTGATACTTTGAATGTACTACTTTACCTACGAAATATTATTGAATTGCATTCAGAACTGCAAGGGGTCTGATTTTTATTTTTATCTTTCCATAAAAGAGTACCATTGTAGGTCAGTATAAACGAACCATGGGTCTGGAATACTGAAGTGCATTAGAGCTAAACTGCCCTTTAAATAGTTCTAATTGGGTGAAGCCACCAGTCCAAGCATGCATGTATGCCTAACCCTTCCCAGCCTTTTGTGTGGTTTTCCATCCAGGCACTTTCAAAGTGCACTATCTGTGCTTAATACCATCCTTCACTGAGCACTGTTGTTTTTGGGTTAAAGTAGCTGTGCCGTTCAGCTTGGAAAGAACAAAATCCGCATCACTCATCCAAATGTTCATGGTTGTTTTCACATGTATCGTACACCCGCCTTCCTTTCTCACTGGGCTGTGCATCTTGGCAGGGTTAGCGGAGGCTATAAGGGGGTACTAGCTCATCTGGGCCAAGATCTGCAAAATCTGAAACTGGAGAGCTTAAAACGAATGCTTCAGATTGTCACAGATAAAGTTGTTTTGACTTCCAAGCGTCATGTTGCACTTGCATTCTACAGAGGAGATGGCCAAACATGGCTGAAAATAGCTCTTATCTTGTTAATCTATTGCTCAGGCTAAGGGTTGGCACAGGCCTGCCATGTCCTGAATAAGCCATCGGTGCCAAGAGGGGGCAATGAGGTGAACACACATTTCCCAGAAATTTAATCTGTTAATCTGTGTTGTGCTTCCCATTCCTACACATGAGTAGTATACTTGCAAGCTCCTGGGTTCATGGGACAGCAACCTAACAAGAAGTTCATCTTAAGGTAAGTTATGTCATGTCAGGTAGTTTGCCAGCTGATGGAGATCTGACTTCTACACAGGAAATAATTACGAGGGAAATAGTTACACAACCATGATGGTATATCAATTAGGCATATTCAAGGCCAAGGACTGTCTAAGTGGCCTGCCTGCTGGGGTTCCAGGCAGCGTAGGAACAGCTTTCTTTGTTATTTCTATCCTGAAATGTATATCACGTTGCATTTCTTTGCATTTTTACATTAAAGTTTTAAAAAACTATGTTTTTTTTGTGTGTGCAATTTTTCAGTTACAAATTATAAAATTTACTCTCAAGCCTACTAAGAAGGAGAATAAACTGGATAAAGAAATTTGTGATGTCACAAAACAATATAAATATATATGTAGCTTAACAAATTTGTTGAATTCTATGGTGTACAGGGAAGTTGGAAAATGGCCACCACTGGATTCCTGGATTCCATATATATATATATATATATATATATATATATATATATATATATATATATATGCATACTTGTATGCACATTTATGGTATATATGGGGAATTAATATACTGTCCTATAGGGCTGTATGGTACAGTTATAAACTCAATTAATTCTAGATAGGTTTGTCTGTAGCAGAGATAAAAAATTTCCAGAAGTGTCACCTTAAGTCCAAGGGTGTACTAGAGAGCCACAGGAAGGTCATCCAGGTGGGATTATGACCAGACGGAGTGTAAGAAGGCTCAGTCTAAATGCTTAGGGAACTAGGGCTGGTGAAAGGTACTGCAGGTAAACACTAAACATGGCTGCAGCCATTACATCACCCAGTCTTAAATCCATTGGGATGATGCAACATGTAAACTGCAGCATTTACCGTGTCCTCAGTGGCTTTCTGAACCTCTAACACACTGTCTTCTCATTATCATTCAGCATTGTTTATTCTAGGTGGACGGAGAAGTTCAAATTCACAAATGGAAAAATAAGTTTTGGTTTTTTTTTTGTTTGTTTGTTTGTTTGTCACTTCCCAAAGCTGGCTGTTAAATTTTTGGCCTCTTCACATGGTGTTCTTTTCATTTTAACTTCCTGTTCCACTCAATTAAAGGTTAAGGCATACCATCATATCGGCTCCGCCTTACATCTTCCAGTTTCACAGTTCAGCAAAAAGTAGCATGTCACAGCAAGTATTTTGGTACTGTTAGGAACTGCTTTTCTGCTGTAAGTACTTTGAGAAATATTTATAAATGTGTGGGTGTTTATGCCTAATACCAAAGAACTCCACTTTGGTATGGCTACTTTCTAAATGTCTTTTCAAAAACACTTCAAGAATGTTCCACAAACATTACTATGGGAACATTTGATACTAATATAATATAATATAATATAATATAATATAATATAATATAATATATTATAATAGTTGTTCATTGTTAACTGGGTTGGTCTCGATTGAACCATCTTAAACTCAGTATGAAATCTTATTTCATGCCCTGTCTTTAAGACATGCAAACTTCTTACTTCCATATCTTAAGATATTCACTTTCATCTGTCAAGACAGAGACAGTGTCTTCAATCATAAATCTCAGTGTCTTCACATCTTGCTATTACAAACTGTCTCAAGGCATCTTGTCTAGCCTGTCTAGAGCTGGGCATGTTCACAGACACATATGCATCTACAACCCTCTTTCTGAAGGCCTCAGAGAGCTCTTTTTCCCATGGTGATTCCACTCACTTCAACAGAGTTTTTTTCTACCTTATCCATTTCCTTCTTATGCTATTCGATATGGTATGTGAGACTGAAATCTAATGAAAGCCGAGACAGCTTAATGTGTCAAATCTCTTTATGTTCATTTATGTTCGGTGAGTTAAACACTTTGGCCAGGTCACACACATTCACATGCAGTGAGTGAACCTTGCTCTACTTTTGGCTTGCCGCTCTCCATGTGATGAAGCATGGTGGTACAAGCTGCACTGTACCGGTCATAAGCACATTTATTCATTTAGGCTAATGATGTTAACATTAAAGGCAGATTTCTGCTCGGCCATATCCGCTAAGCTGCTGTATTTCCAGTAATTCATGAACAGTCGATTAGTCACACAGGAATGGTTCATGAACAAGCAATAAACCCAGAACACTTAACCATTATTTGGACACAACATGGCTTATTGTAGCTGTTACAATGGTTATAAGCTTCCATTAGTGTTATGGGATTCATTTGCGGGGATTTGTTTTCAGGCCCAGTCTTGCCTAATTGATTTGTGTATGAGTACGTGCTGAAAAATGCTTGATATTCTTTCCAAATGACCTCCGATTTATAATCGCAACAGTGAAATATTCTGTTCTCTCTTCAAGTTGGAAGGTAAGTATGTCCAAATATTTGTGGGCACCCCTTTAAATCAATGCACTTAAGGGTTACCAGACACAGCCGTGTTTAAACCTTGTCCATTACTATCCAATCTATTGGACATTCCTACCTAGTTGATCCAGCTTGTAGATGTAAATTCAGAGGCAGAAGCTCATCTCTTGCTGCTCAGTTTGTGTTGGTCCTCTTAAGTCTTTCATCAGTGCTCACAGGATGTTGCATCCAGCTATTTAAAGTTACACTTAAGGCTGACACAGAGGTGCAAATGCACACATAGCCTGTCAAGTTCCTATAGAGGAGTATTGCCAATAGAATAGGACTCTGGAGTAGATAAACACACATAAATCTATTGGCATTATGCTTAATTCCAAGTATAAAAACCCCAGCATTGAGCTGTGGAGCAGAGGAACTGTCTTCTCTGGAATGAGGGTGCACTATCCAATACTTGAACTGGGATGAACTGGGAAGTTGGGGCTTGGAGTGGTGATCGTCCAATACCCTGACCTCATTCATGCTTTCCTTGCCTAATGCAATCAAATGCTCACAGAAATGCTCCAAAATCTAGAAAGCCTTCCACTGAAAGTAGAGACAATTACTCCAACGAAAGCAGGATTGGCTCTTTTTAATACCCTTGATTCCAAAGCAAATGAACAAGTGTCCCATTACTTTCCTCCATGTACAAACTGGCTTGCATTCAGGATACAGAGGTTCTATAATCAGGTCTTGCATAACTTGTCTGAATTGTTCTGAGATTCAAAGAATTTCTTTTTTCTTCTCTTTTCATAGTTAAAACTGGGAAAAATTGGCCTGCTGTCAATATTCTCTCTCAAAAACCTTTTTCCTGTTAGTCAACGGTGGTTTTGACTTTGACGTGACATCAATTGCATAACACTTCTCTGAAAATCCTCTTTATTTCTTACCCAAATGTCACTTCATGTTTATACTAGTTTGACCAACCAAATAGACACTGACTCCCCAAATCAACACCATCATTAAAATGACAAAGAGTGCGTCCAGTGAATGTACACCATGGTGCCAGCATGTATTTGTTTTTCCATCTCGACCAACAATCCTGGCACAAGATGAGTCCAATTTCTTTCCCAAACAAAGTGGTCACTGTGCATGGACATAAAATATTTGTTTTGACCTCCCGCAAAAGTGTATGTGTCCATTAATCATGTCAGCAGTGCAGGGATTTAGCATAAAACCCAGAGAAATGAGCTATATTTTGGCACGTTTCTGTCTAGTGCACAATATTGCATTTACACTGTCAATACGTAAAGGTCTTTGGGGGGTTAATAATGTTAAGTGTGATTATTAATGTTTAATTAATAAGTATTAATCTATCCACTATTAAATACATATTCATCATTTTATTGCACAAGATGTTACACAAGCACAGTTCTATACATAACAAAAGGCAAATTCAGACAAGTTCAAGAATGCTTCTACAGATTTTATTTGGATTCTTGTGCCATCGCTAATCTAGATGTTGGGGCAAAAGAGACAAACGACACTATTTCAACATCCTCTTTGGTGTGACCCACCTCTGTTTTGCTGTTTTGTTATCCCACAGTTTCCACTGAAGAGCTATTGTGCATGTGGGTGTTAGTTCATGTGCAGTCATGTGATGACCTCATGAAAATGTCAGTGAATATATATATATATATATATATATATAAACATATAGAAGTTTGATCATACATTACAATTATAAATTGGTCATTGAGGTAACTAATAATAATAATAATAATAATAATAATAATAATAATTATTATTATTATTATTATTATTATTATTATTATTATTATTATTATTATTATAACAATCATATATATGAGGAGCTCAAAGTGCTTTAAGCTTTAAAGGAAAACGGAGCTGACAGTGTACTTACAAACAACATAATGCTTGTTATAATCAGGCAATATAAACTAAATCTGTGGGAAAGTATTAAACATTAAGAATGAAAGTAAGGTACAATTTCAATGATGAAATATAGAAATTTTGCAACATGAAAAAGCAATAATAGTAGCAATAAAATCAAATATACAAATTAAAAATACAAAATAAAACAAATTTTATTTTATTTTAGTGTTTGTACAGTTATGACTACATAATTATAGGTCATAGTTATGCAATTCATACTGACTGATCTTTCATTTTTGCGCACAAGGGAACCAATTCATTCTTTTTCTCATTTTTTAAATTTGTATATTTGTGGAAAAACTTTTCTGGGTCATTTTCAGTGCAGACACACACACACCCATTTTCTGTCTATTGCACGTATAGAGACATAATCTACTGCAGTAAAGTTTGTATCATGTTCAGATGTAATGAAAGATTCAGAATTCAAACTTTACAGAACTTCCTTTAATAAATAAATTCATAAATAAATAAAGTCTATCATGCTCACAAATGAAAAAAAAAAAAAAAACATGGAAGAAACAAATTAACAAATTAACAAATTAATTGGTATTATATAATATGCAGCCCCTCCCATGCTCCTAATACTAAACTGAAGAAATGTCTTGGACATGACCATGAGCAGATCCAAAGAGCTCTCAGAGACCTTGAAAAAGAAGGCTGTACAATGAATAATTAGAAAACATACATCAAGCCTTTCTTAAGAAATTGGATTTCTGATTTTCCAAATCTTGCTTACGAGTATTTATAAAATATTTCATTTTAAATGCAATGAATATAAAATAAATTACAGCATATGTTTTTGAATTAAATAATTTTTTTGAGATTTTCCATTAATACATGTTGATTTACTCTGTTGTGATTTACAAAATCAAAAATTAAAACTTGTGCACCAAAATTAATAAATAAATAAATAAATAAATAAATAAATAAATAAATAAATAAGCCCTGATTATCTGTTAAAATGTAATTCTGCAGGCAGTTAGCCCTCAGCAACATGTGCTCATTCCTTTGGAACAATTTGTTCTTCCCCCAAATATAACAGTAACTCAATATCAGTGTTACTTTGCAGATTAGCAGATGACCTAAGAACACCCCAAGTGTTGGGTGTCCTGTCCGTCCTGGGGGCTGGGTTTGAGAGTGGTGGACATTCAGGCATGGGGAGGGGGGATGATGGGGGATTGTTGCTTTACAGCTGACCTGGTGCTGTTTGTGCCCTATTACAGCCAGATCCAAATGTCCAGCCCAAACACAAAGGGGGTTCCAGGAAAGTTCTAGGCAGTCCATTTCTAGGCAGTCTGTTTCCAGAATGAGGCTACGTGATCATTAACACCCACCGTGGGTAAAGCACAGAGACAGCACATGGTGTAGTCACCTGCTGCAGTTGTAGCACATGGTGACCCTGTGTTCATGAGTGTACCGGATAGATTTCAGCACGTAATGAAGAGTGCATTATTCACATGTGAAATAATAAAGAATACTTTAAGTAAAGTAATATGTACAGTTTACAATGTGACTCAGCTGCTCGCTTTAAAAAGCAGAAGGAAGGGGCCCACTGAATATCTAGGTCTTGCCATTAACCTTTGTCCTATTGACCTAAAAAGTCAAGGAAAAAAAGCTCTACAAAGAAGTAAGAAGTGACCGAACTTAATGTGTTAATCAAATTGTTTGAGGGCAATGGGTGTTATTAATGCCATGGGCAGGCTGATACGTACTTGGGGAAAGGGGAGGACACTGAATATTATTGGGGATAATAGGCTTTTGTAACAGGTTGAACGTCAAACTCTCATGATCTAAAAGGGAAAAGAAAAAGTCTGTCACAAAATATCTGGCACGGCGCACAAAGCAACGCTCCAGCAGGCTGCTCTGAAGACTGGCTTGAAGTTAAACCTTGGAAAGCACAGAATCCCCTCATTCACGTACATGGGCCTTTAATGCCCAAATTAATGGTAAATGAACAAGAAACAATGAACAAGAACAAGAACAAAAGCTGGCAAATGGTGGCAAACAAAGCCCCAAATCACGGTTCACTTGTTCCATATTTGTGGCTCATTTCTCAAATGCAATGTTCCTGACTCATCTGTGCTGCATGTCAATTTTAGAGTGGATCACTCAGTTACACTAATGTGTCCAATAAAAAATACAAATCAATACAAACTCACATCTCATTGGGTCACAACTGGGCCACCTTAGATTATGTACAGAAAGGGCCATCACTTTTATATCGTCGTTGTCCGATGAAAAACATGTATCTCCAAAATGGAGACTTTACAGGAGAAAGCCAAATTGTTCTTAACTAAGACTGGATGTGAATGTAAAATAAGAAAAATGAATAGTCATTTTAGAGCATTTCTATTGGTCCATTTAGTGTGGAATTCTAATACAATGTAAAAAGAAAAACTGTCAGATTCACATTATGGAGGAAACTAAAATCGGACATGCTTTTCATTGGACAGCACTGATATGCTTTACCCAATGTGTACTTCCTGTAAATACTCATCACATCACCTAGTCATTGTTTCACAAGTCATCGTTTTACAAGTATGAAGCCACTACAGCAGAAAGGTTGTTACTGTCCATTTACTTTTGCACTCAGATGTTTTTTCATCTGAGACTCCCCGAGTAAACAAATGTCGCTAAGGTTTATGTTGTTTACACAAACAGGCATGAGACGCTGGATCCATGACTGGGATAAAAATTCTTCCAGTTTGAGTCCAAACAGCTCAAAGTTCCAAATATTGGAGTCATGTGCAATGTGATTGTTTTATTGTTATAAGAAAAACAAACAAGGCTTTCAGTGAGTTGGGTTCAAGTGTTTCAGGTGGGCGAAGTTCAGGATCACCAGGCAAGTGGACAATTGAACTATATAAAGAATCGTCAGAATTCAGAAACAGTCATGCAATAAACAACATATACACTACATCCAGAAATAATGGCTTTGGACCATCTGCATACCTACAGTCTTACCCAGTGGCGGTGTTCTCTACCTGTGTAGTTGGTGTTGCACAATGGATAACAACACAACCTGCCAGTCTGCACCCACACTGTGTGGGAGACTATGGTCCTGGTTACACCAGAAAGGGTCTACACATTATGCACATACATCAAATGTCTGAAATACATTTCAAAAATGATGTTACATACATATGCACATCTAATATTAGACATATACTATATTAGAATATTACTAATTCAAATTTGAATTGATTACTAATCACAGCACAAACTTTAAAACAAAAAGCTTTATCGCTATCAATTTGAATGTAATAAATATAAAATATATGTTTGATTTTTGAATATATTTTTTTGCAGTATTCAAATTTTTGAGAGGCACTACTAGGCAAAATATGTGAGTCTCATTCTCTGATCTATCTGAGAATTTTGGGGTTTTTTTACATTTTGAACTCATTTTTGTGGGACGTTTTCATAGATTGACAGTCACACATACCAAATATTGTTATTTTCAGAAGATCGTAGGCTACTCAAATGTGTTTTCATCTTTCTTCTAAAAACTATCAAGCACTTCAACAGTTACCGCATGAGGGTGGTTGGGTGGTTGAAAAGCAGCCACACCCTTTTTTTCCTCACAAGTGCCCACTCAAAGACATCTAAATGTTCCAGGATTGATTGGAGCTGACAAGTCCATCTGGTCACACCTATCACTTTCAGTCAGTTGTCTGAAACAGAGCAGTGGCAGCAGCTCTGTGGCAGGATATACTAGGAGGCACCCTGGATATCATCACGTTCACACCTAAATCTCAATTTCAATTTGACTTTAGGACATAATGTGATAGTTGGCTGTTGGTGTTTATATTTCACGCTGAATGGACCAACAACCAATCCCGCATCCTAACATTTCCTTTTGGAGATATCTCAGTGATCCTCAATGAGGATTGTTTTATGCAAGCTTCAAATGTGTGATTAACCTTCAGAACCCTTGGCTGGATGTTTTTGCTTTTATTCACCAAGTATTCATGGGAGATACTGTTACAATATACCAGATATTGTTATTTTCAAAAGATCCTAGGCTACTCAAATTGTCCTCATTTGTGCTGTAAAAAAATTATTAATTTTACCATGTTTTGAAGAAACATTACTGACTTTTTTATTTTATTTTTTCCATATAATGAATAAAACATGTTATATCTCAAAAATCTTGTTGGAAATTGATGATCCAGAGTGTTTTGAGTTGAAGATGCAATGAATTCACATTAATTATTTGTATTGAATTAGATTGAAAAGTATATTTATAATATTAAGTTCTTCAAAATAATAGTAGCCCAAATAAAATAATTGTGATTTTTTTATTATTTTTGGTATTTATGTATTTATAAAAATGAATCCTCCTCAAGACTTTTATTCTGAAATATGTGAGTAAAAATAAATACAGAAAAAGAGCACAAATGGACCCTTTCTTTTTATTTTCCTCTATAACCCAACATCTGGGTCAGAGATGTCTTATCAGTCAGAGTCTGCATGAAGGTTGATTTCTCACTGACGCACGAATTAGATACATAAATCTTCCGGTTTGTTATATGTGTACCATGTCTGTAGGCTACTCTGATCCTGAGTTATGAAGTCTAGAAAACAGCATGTAACTGCCTGCAAAGTGTGGCTCTTGGATTTGAAGAGTTAATTTGGAACAGCTTAATATATTCATATTCAGATTGGAAATCTAAATACACTTATCACTTTAATATGTTTTAAAATTTGGGATATTGGTATATTCAAATGCTAACAGTTTCCCATTTCTAGACCCTTTTGTGGGTTGAGTTGATCTTTCACCAGGTTGTGTTCCCAGAGTGTCCATCCAAAGTAATCAATAAATATGAAGCAGCATATTGGAGACCTCCTGCAGCCCACCAAAACCATCGAAACCTTCAGATCAGGCTTGTTTTTCACACTTCCTGCTGTAAACTGGACACGGTCAGCAGGTTGTGTTTCTGACACTCATTCTCACACTAAATCACCCACGTGTCATCGCCAGGGCCCTCGCTGCGAGAGTGGGCGCGAGTGTTTGTGTGTTCCCAGCCTCAGCTCGCACAAAAGCTGCACAGATTGCAGAAATCCCAATCAGCCACAGGGAGCCAAGGGCTCACGGAATCTCTCGAACGCTTTAACAGGAAAGCGCCCAGTGTTCCGCTCCTCAGCCAAGAAAACCAGCACACGGCACACAGTGTGAAAAGTTACGCTTTAAGGCCTTATAAGCACATTTTAAATCCCCCGACCCTGCAGCTCTGCCAGGGACGTGGGAGCGGCAAGCTGCACGTGTCTTACCTCACTAGAATGAGAGTACAAACTGCTCTGAGCTGAAGCATGCGCATATACAAGTGCTCTAGATATAACAAAACAATAACAACACAGATCTTCTCATAAACACGTGCAGCAAAGCCACAATGAGAAGGCATCGAAACTGGGGCAGATTGGCACACTGTGTGCTGATGCTTTTATTTAAAATGTTTCACTATTTCATATAAAAAATGCCAAAAAAAAAGTCATTTAGAGTGATGCAACAGCAGAACTGTTTTAACCTTTAGAATCCCAGGACAGTTTTGTGGGACGTTTTTGTAATTTTATATATCAAAAATTGGTATTTTCAGGAGGCTACTCTAATTTATCTTAATTTGAGACGTAAACATTATGAGAATTTGTATTAATTTGACCACATTTTGATCAAACAATTACTATCAAACTTTTGTTTGTTTCTCAGAACCACAGACAGAGCAATAAACATGCACTGGGAGCTCCTTTAGTATTTAGACTGGGATGTCATTCTGAGTTCATTTAAGCTGGCTGGATTTCTAGTATAACAAATAACATTCATTCATTCATTTTCTGAACCGCTTATTCCTGAATAAGGTCACGGGTGAGCCGGTGCCCAGCTGGCAACTCTGAGCGCAAGGGCAGGAAACAACCCTAGACAGGGCACTAGTCCATCGTAGGGCACATACACACACACACTAAGGGCCACTTTAGAGTCTATGCATGTATGCATGCATCGGTTTTATGCCTTCTCAAAACAAAAAAGAGGACAAACAGCCTCTTCCTTCTCATTTTCCTCTGTAACCTAATATCTGGGTCAGTGACATCTCAACCCCGCCCCCTTTAATTGATCAGTCAGGGTCTGCATGCAGGTAAAGCGTGTATACCTGGACAGAGCAGTAAACAAGCACTGAAAGGCTCTTTTTAATGGCATTTAATTCAGTTAAAAGTGTGGATCTTGAGTTAAGTTCCAAAAATGATCTCCCAAAAATAAAGTAAATACATTTTTGCACTGAAAAGTTCTTTTTGTAAAGGTTCTACATCTCTATACCTGAGGAGGTGGAGGGACGTAACTTTACTACAGGACGTCACTAAAATGTATGATTGATTCGTGCAGGATAAGAAATCGCAGCATAAATGACTGAGATGGAGTGGCTGCTAGAGTTGCACTGCCACCTCCTCCAAAAAACATAAGTAATTCAAGACTTGACCAATGAAAAAGTATTATAGGATGATAACCAATTTTTTAATCCACTGTAGATGTCAATTACACACACATCATGCACAGCCCTCGAAAGTGCCTCTCGAAGATTTTGGCTGTGCCCACATTAAGTATGAATGTTTGCTTCAGACTTGATTGAGCCAAAGTATTTGTGTCACAAAATCAAACACCTCCTGGAGCTTTTCACCACTGAGAATCCTACAAATCAGTCTTTATCTGCAGGGTATGAGGTAATATTTACCCACTTGTCAATCCTAACTCCCCGTAATGGATGGGATTAGTTTTACCTGGGGACATGGAGTAATATTATTTTTACTAAAACACGTCTGTGACGTTTATGTCCAATTTGCACGGGATTAGAATTCTTGCCATAAATGACTGAGATGGGAGTGGCAGCTTGATTTGCAATGACACCTCTTCCAAAAAGTGCATGAATGCACCAGCCTGTACCCTCATGCACAGGCCTTGAAAGAACACAGCCATTTCATCCGCATTTTTGGCAGCATCTGCACTAAGTATGAACGCTTGCCACAAGCTTCAAGGACCCAAAGTATCTATGCCATAAATGCCTCTTCTACCATTTCAGTACTGAAATCCTGCTCAACCCTCCTTTTCCACAGGAAATAAAGGAATATTTACCCACATATCAATTTACATGGGATTAAGTTCTTTTTTCCAGTCCTTTTCCCAGAAGTAAAATAGTCCAAATATTTTACTGACACGAGAGCACACAGTTAGGAAAGATTACTGTCATTACAGATGGGACTAAAATCACTAAAAAGCTCCTGTAAAATTTACCTAACCCCACTGTCCAATGTTAAACTAATCCTGCCCAAAGGACCTAAGGTTATATATATATATATATATATATATATATATATATATATATATATATATATATATATATTTTTTAATTTTTTTTGGGAGTTTGGACTAAAATCACTTAGAGACTCTCTGGTAAATTACTTTTATTGAAATTAATGTTTGCAATGATCCAGGCAGTTTGTAACTCCATTCCAACATTCAGATGGTCATTTGCGTTCCATTGGTTCTACAAGATATAAACATTGTCCATAATAAAAGCCTTGAAGAACAACATCCACAACATTACAGCTAAGAACCATTAAATTGTGTGGGTTTTCTCTGAATCTCTGTGATCTCCTGGAGCTCATAGAGAGTGTCTTCTAATCACACACTGTAAAACTACCATGCAGCCACTCTCTCTCTCTCTCTCTCTCTCTTTCTTTCTCTTCTCTCTCTCTCTCTCTCTCTCTCTCTCTCTCTCTCTCTCTCTCACTCACTGGATTTTGAGGAGCATCATGTGAGAGTGAACCTTCAGCAAGGAATCAGTTTTCTCTAAATGATAAGCCAATCCAAAATAAACTTTCATTTCCTGACTTTAATCCCAGAATATGTGCAAAATCTGCTGCTGTCCCTTCCTAGTATTTCTGTGAGAATTCATAAAACACACAAAGGTTTGCATTCTTAAACCTACAGCATGTTCATATACTATACATTTCAATTAACATAATTCAAGTGAAATGTTAATTGGGAAAAACTGAAAGGAGGCTCTAGTACCCTGTTGGACTTACCTGGATACAAGATGATCTACGGTTAGGCATGATGGTCGGATTTCCATATGATATCCTGCATGATATTTGCCCATATATGTTGCAGCTGGGCCCTTACTGGTGTGCAGAATTATAAGGATCTGGTGACCCAACGTATCTCACCTGCAAGCATTTGATTTGCAGGATGTCTACATATCCCTACATATATCCTGCTGGGGTGAGTACTGTCCAGATGCAGTTTCTCCCCACAGCATCACACTAGCAGTTGGGGCAGTGTATCACTCCACAACAGAGTGGATTGATAGCCTCCGTCTCTAACCCACCCATGGTCAGATCCCAAATGACCTAGATATACCACTAAATATGATAAAGTTACAGTCATTATCATTCCATGTTACTCATTTATTTGCTGAAATGACCATCAGCTACTCACACATTCAATGATGCACCCTCTTAAAGTCTGTCAAATGGGCAAAAATGTCTTTAAATATGTTTGTTGTAGCTTGTCTGCTTTACTAATGCATTTTGTCACTGTTGATTCTGACTGGGTTCTCAGAATCAAAGCACATTTACAGTCATTACAGTAGTAATTCATAAGATCACCATTTGGACTGAATATATTCTCCAATGGTTCACTAAGTACCCAGAGACATTCTTAGTATATGCCTCTTTGAATAACCTTTAAAAATGAATTATGTTGCTGATTGTTGTTTTATTCTTGTGGCCAAAATCACATGTTATGCAGTTTAGACCGTTTTCTCTGGCCAGTCTTTATATAATAACAGAAAGAATTGCATAATTGTTTTTTGTTATAAAGCTTGTTTTACAAGCACAGCATGAGTGTGGATGAATATGATACAAACACGCTGTTCTGGACCACCACTAATACGGAACAGCATGGTTTATGTGTTTTGTTCCAGTACTTGGCAAAACAAGAGGCAGAATGTTGGTAGTGTGTGAGATTGCTGGGACAGTGTGTAAATGCGCAAATCTTGGAAAAACACTAATAATTAGCTAAATCTGAGTAATCTGGGTTAAATGAGCCTGATTGAGATCTTTGGCTGCGACCGCAGACTTATAATCTCCAAGTACTGTTGTAAAGCCTGATTAGCTGATTATTCAGGATGGTTCAGTGGGCCAGAAAGCAGGTCTTGTGAGCGTTGTGGTATTTTTGGTCACACACCTCCAAAAAATACATCAGGTGTTTGTTTCCTAAAGTACAAATGGCACACAGAACAGATTACTCTGTTGACCCGAGCTGTTAAAAAAAAAATAATAAAAAAAACAAAGGTTCGGGCCCAGGTAGGGAGATGGAGGCTGGTGTTGAAAAGGAGAAACAGTTTCTTTGTAAAGCCACCTAGCATCAACTAAGTGGCATGTGGGCTCGAACAAAGGTTAAACCAATCAGACACAGCAGGTGGACTGGATGAGAAGATTACTGCCCATGGCTCTGACTAGAGAGTAGAGCTCTACATTGGGGCATTTAATTCAATTCATCAAGGTTGGAAGCTGAGGAGTGACTCCAGCGGTCTAATGTGTAAGCATGATAGATCTGAAGCACAGGTTCAAATCCTGCTTGAGGGATCTTTCTGCTGTGGAGAAGATGAAGATGAAGAGGTGGATATACCTGCAGGGTTGAATAATTATTTACAAATCAAACAAAACACCAGGATACAAATAACACTTTGTATGCTGAATTGAAATAAAAACGTTCAACATTTGAGATCAACTATTGTGTCCTTTTATATGATTAATGTCATTGTTGAGGCTCACAAATGTGAAAAATGGAACTGTGTAAAAATGGTTTTAATAATGTAAACATTATGCATATAACTGTTATGATTTCCTTAGTGTTTTGAAAAATATGTCTTATAATATTTTTCATGGTTTACAATAATGTCTTTAAAATGAGATGCATATTTTTGCTGTGAATGCGCTATTATTATTTTTCCAAGATGGAACTGCAGAGGCGGCAGCCTCTTCTGTCTTCTGAGATTTTCTAGCTTTCACCCACTTTTCTTGTAGCTACGTTTACTTAATTGTTTGTAAAATGTCTTTTCTATCATTTTTAATAATACTGTGATGTTTGTGCTGGTTTTAGCATTACTTTTCTCTCTGTTTATGACCGTGTCTGGAAATCCCATGCAAAGCCACACTCTATTTTTACTCAGGGATGTAGCTGTGCTGCTGCATGAAGGCATGATATCCCCTGCAAAATCCGGAAGAGAAGATGGGGCAACCGCACTGGTGCACTACAAGCCCATAATTCCCTCCATTGTTATAGCGTCTTGGTGTTTACGGAGTCACGGCTAACTGCAATAACTCCGGACACACTCTTATCTATGGACAGCTTTCATCTCATCCGGACATACAGGACAGTGGAGAGCGGTTAGAGAAATGAGGCGGACTGGCAGTATTTCTGAATGATAGATGATGTAATACTGGACACATCACAGTTAAAGAACAGATCTGCTGTGAGAACATTGAACTGTTAACTGTTAGCATGAGACCACATTATCTGCAAAGGAAAGTATCAAGTTATCACCATATCTCTGGTTATGTTTCCCCGTCTGCCAATGCTGACGAGGCTTATGACATCACAAACTCAATATTGTGTAGACTGCCTTACAACACCCACAAGCCCTCATCCTTGTCTTGGAGATTTTAATCATGCTTCTCTATCATACACCTTGCAGTAGTAACCTGCCTGGGAACAATTAAACACTGGACCTGTTTTTATCACGAACATAAAGTCGTAAAACTCATATCACTCCCTCCGCAAGATCTGATCACAATCTTCTAAATACTCAGGCATCTCCAACAAGTCATGGATAAATCCTCACATAAAAGCTCTCCTAAAAGAGAAGAAGAGGGCCTTCACGTTAGGTGACAACAACAGGAGGAAGCTGGAAGAACAGTTACATCATTAAAATGTCACTGGAGTTTGGAAAGGAATCAAAGCCATCTCAGTCCACAAGAAGCCCAAATGGTGTGGGAGGTGGATGAATGATAGCCTGAATGTATTTTCTCCCTTCGAACAGCTCTCAGCTCACTTCCTCCCCCACTGGCCGATTCAGTCAATCCATTCACACACTCCAGCACCCAGCTCCCTGCTCCAGTCTGACCTTTCCAAATAGCCCAGTTGAGAATGAGCTAAAATCAAGATAAGGAAAGGTGTAGGTCCAAATGGCACCAGCAACAGGCTCCTCAAGTCCTGTACACATCAGCTCAGATCAGTTGAACACACGTTATTCTCATTAGTCTGAAGCCTTGAAAGAGTACCACAACTGTAAAAGACAGCAATGGAAGTACCTTATTGCAAAAGTGCAGCACCAAAGGAACTCAACAGCCATTCTCATATAATGAAGTCACTGGAGAGGCTGATGATGAGGACACCGTTCAGGACTCAGGACTCTATGGTTTGATGCCTGCAGAACCTCCTCAGATAAACCAAAGAAAAATGGTGGTGGATTTCTTTGAGCACCAGAAACAACCCCCACTGGTGAACATACTAGGAATGGATGAAGCTACGTTTAAACTACAAAGTCTTCTGTAAAATCAGTTTCAAGTAATCCTTAACATCTCTCGCACTTATCTAAAACGTTCTTCCAAAATAGGCAAAATATAAGCCAGTCTTCCTCACATGTTTTCTAAGCTGTAAGTCTTTTATAATGAAAAAATGTTTTGTCAAATTTCTCTCATGTGCACTTTCTGTGTTCTAGGGTCAGTCTTTCCCAGTATTCTCTTCATTACTTGTTTTAGTCAATGCCTTTATGCACATGGCTCTTTTGTAAGTCTCATCTCCTCCCCTTGTCTCATCTTGGACCCACCTGGTTGTTAGTGTTTGTCAGTGTATATCTAGTCAATCAATCAAGTTTATAGCACTTTTACGACAAAGGAGTTGTCACAAAGCAGCTTTACAGAAATTCGGGTCCAAGCCTCAATTGAGCAGCCAGCAGGCAACAGCGGCAAGGAAAACCTCCCTCAGACTAGGAAGAAAAAACCATCCTCCTCTGATGGTACCAGACTGCACAGACATAAAAAGCAAGAAAATGAGTAAAATAATAAAGAACTATATCTAAATTGTGAGCATGCTGTGTATGGGCGAGAATAGATATGAGGAAGAATGTGGAATTTGAGTAGAGGATTCAAGCTCAGTGTTGATATGGAAGTCTATGCTGGTTAAACAGTCCTAAACTAGCAGTTGAGTCTGTAATGTGGCATGAGTGGGCCAATCCAAGGAACCCAGTGAGACAGCATCGAAACAGTGGGGTGAAGTGGGCAGAGGTTTAAGCAAATATTAGGGAAGAGGGGAGTGGGTAATAACGCAACCTGAATGGACATGAACCATTCAGGAGAGAGAGAGAGAGTTATGAGAGAGAATGAGAGAGAGAGAGAGAATGAGAGAGAGAGAGAGAAAGAAGGCAGAGAGAGAGAGTGAGAGAGAGAGAGAGGTAATCATGGATAATTTATTGAAAGAGCCTGTAAGGAGGTGGTTTTGTAGGAACTGCGGTAATGAACAGAAACATGTGACAGTAATCAGTGCAGTACAGAGCAGCAAAAGACATTTGAGTCTGGGTTTTGTATTTACAGTTCAGAAAAATTGATGGATGGTTTCAAGAAATGTGTCTTAGCAATAAGCTGAAACATGTAATAAAAAAAATCTACTAACAAATAAACTAACAAATCGAAGAAAATCAGTTCCTTGTAAGAAAAGTATCAACATCCTGGAGATTCATTATTCCAGCATCTTTCTTCTCCTAACAGACCCACTAAGCCTGCCATTTAACTGGTGAGTTAAACCCAGGTGTGCTCAAGCAGGAAAAGCCCAAAACTGTACAGGAATCCAACTGTCCCAGGTCAGGATTGGTACGTGGCCCTTGGTGCATTGATTACACATGGGTGGCAATGAACTGGAAGAACAGTTTAAAGCTGAGCGTTTGCATAAGTTTGGAGTGTTATGGGTGAGTGGAGTAGTGTTGAGAATAGGACTGGGAAGATAAATCAACTGTAAAGGAGGGAAAATGCATAGAGCATGAATTTTGAGAGAGAGAGAGAGAGAGAGAGAGATAGATTCCCCTGCATTAGCCAAATATGAATTAGATTGCACTCTGGAACATCAATTCTTTTGTTGACAGAATTATGCCACGTGTGTGAGAGAAAGAGAGAGAGAGAGAGAGAGAGAGAGACAAGAAAGTGGAAGAGCACATGTGTGCCTGGGTTGGTGTGTGCGTGTGTGTGTGTGTGTGTGTGTGTGTGTGTGTGTGTGTGTGTGTGTGTGTGTGTGCACCCTGCTGAGAGTAGGTGCTGGTAGTAGGGAAACACAGTGTTTGGCAGGTCTCCAGTGTTTACTCTGCAGTGTATATTCTGACACAGATTCTAGGAACACACCGTACCGCCTTCCTCGGCTCATCCTCTTACTCTGCTTCTGCTGCATTTAAGCTGAGGCTGAAACCTAAACACATCAGAAATATGAGAGAAATATAATTAATCAAACGCCAAATATATCAATTTTGATACAAAATTGAAACATCTTTCACTCATTATCAAAAATGTCTCTAGAACACTGTTTGAGAGGTCAGTTGTAAAGAAAGGAGCATCTTATGTAAGATAAAATGTAATTTATTGGGACACCCCATTAAACATTGTCTTAACATATTTTAACATAATCTAGTAGTTTGATGTACCTTTTTTCACCTTAAATGACAAAGTATTTATAATTTATATAATTTATATAGGGACGGTCGCACATGCTAAATGTTATTTTCAGGAGATTCTTTTCTTGGCTGCTCAATTTTGTGTGAATAGGTATGAATTTGACCATGTTTTGATCAAAAATGTACTAGAAGACAAGCACATACCTCTTCCGATATATGTAGTCAGCCACTGCATCTTTGAACTGCTGCCATTGCATCGTTGCATCATCTTTCTGGACAGCCAACATACCAGGCAAACAGATTCCTGTGCTGACTGGGAGAGCACTCACCCAGAGAGAGAGCATGACCAATTTTGCTCTGGCTGCCGATGCAAACAGCATGAGCCAGGAGTCAAACCTGTGATCCTCAGATCATAGTGCTAGTGCTTTAGATCGCTGAACCACTTAGAGCCCTTTGAGACGGATTTTTTTGCGTGTTTGTTTGCTTGTTTTTTGGTGAAGAGTTACGTACAAAGGTAAGTCTTTGAATACACATGCTTAGTGTGGGTTGTGTAGACCATCAAACATTGTTTAAAAGGTCAAACTAATTGCAACATATAGAATAACTTGATAAAGGTCTGTGTATTAAAAACATAAAACATGCCATATATATTGCTTGGCTCACTGTCTGTGAGGTGTGTTCTCCCTGTGTATGGGTTTCTTCCAGCTACTTCAGTTTCCTCCCACCTCCCAACAAAACACATACGGTAGGGGACCTGGCCATGCTAAATTGCCCCTAGGTGTGAATGTGTGAGTGGATGCTTATATGTATGTGGGGCCATATGATTGATTGGTGCCTTGCCTCCAAACCCACTGTGACCCTGACCAGGATGAAGTGCATGAGAAGATGGATGGATATGTCTATATATTTTGTAATAAAATAGCCACTTTCTTCTGGTAGCACTACTTCATGCATGAATATTTATACGGCTCATTCCAACAAATGTCAGCTATCATAATGAGTGTATTTCTCCATTTTTTGAGTTTCTTTCTAATTGTCCATAAAGGTTTATGTTAGTTGTCAAGAAAACGTAATGTGGAATTCATTTAGCCTTATGGATGGACGCCACCCATCAGTAAAGTACTAGTCTACTCCTAATTCGTTTAAATCATTATAGACTGAAGGATAAATTATTATCTTTGGAAGCTTGCCGTTAAAAAAAAGGTTGTATGAGGTTGTGCCTACTGGGAGCATGTTGCCAGAGCAAATTCATGAACACACTCTGAAACGAAGCCAGTATACATGTGGTCGTGCTCACAACCTCACTTTTTTAACCTCCTCACCACACACATGCAATCACTCTAAGCTCCAACAGTTGATCCATCGTCTCTGGACTTGGCCTTTCTGACATGTTCCCAGCTCTGTTTCACAAGCTGCCAAAGCTCACATGTTTCTCATCTTCATATGGGCTCCAGGCTGCTCCAAAACCATTCTTTCAGCCACTTTTAACTGAATTTACATGGGGCTGCTTCCAGGGCAGCAGTCTGTGGTTGCACATTCATCTGAAGAAATCACTGGACTTCATTTGCTGCTCTTGCAGTTTGACCTTTGATACTTATTTTCTGTGGGGGGTTGCTTTCTGGTCCATTCAGACAGTCCTTGTCAATTAGTAAAATCAAATCGGAGGCAGATACCAACAAATGCAAAAAATATCAGTGACTTTTATGGACCAACATAACATTCACCTTAATTTATTGGATTTGTTATAATGTTATAAAAGCAAAAAAGCAAAAAGAAACTATTGTGTATATCTGTAAATCTGCTGACAGCCTGGTCTCAAGAGGAATTTGTCCATATGTGACAACAACACCAACAGCGTACATTGTTTACTAAATATAGGTCAAACCTTGTGCATTGCAATCAGTTACTGACACAATCCAGATGTAACGTTTGAGGGCTCACAGAAGGAGGTAGGTGGAGGCGGACGTACACGCTGGGTTGTGTTTATTGACAAGGTACAAACAGAGAGGGTACAATAACCATCAAGACGAGTATACATGCAGACAAGGCACACAAGTGGTCACAAAGACCGACAAGTACCAACAGAGACCAGGGACTTATATACACACACAATCACATAAGACAAGGCTGGGACATGATAACGATGGGGCAGGGTTACAGATGGAACACAGCTGGGAAGGGGAGGAGACAGGACATGTGCTCAAAAGCACATGGGACTGAAAACAAAAACAAGACACAAGCTGGACTCTATAGGTGACACCAGACACAATTAGAACAAAGACTATTACAAAACTGTCCATTATTAGGACATTGACCTTAACCGTAACAGATTTCCGAACATGATCTAAAGTTTATATAAATGTAATTGTAATATCAACAACAGTTAGTCCCTGCTACACAAGCTGATTGGTTGCAAAGCATTTCGAACCGTGTTGTAATCTCGCCACAACAGCACAATTGTTCCCAAACACTCTGTCACTCCAATGAACGGCGTTGCGATGCAAATAACAGTAGTAATCCTTTAGTAATGTAGCTAAACGAGCCGCGCAAAAGACCTAAATGAAATTAAAAGCTTAAAGACCGTATCGCGGACATGAGGTGTCGATTCCCAGTTTCTTCTCGCCCTTATTGTGGGCTGACTGTGAGGACTCACGACGGCTTCTACAAACCCAACCCTTGCTGGCTCAGTGGGAGGCAGATGCACACAGAGACTTGATTAGAATGGGGAAACAGGGGTCTGGGCAAGGCCTGTTGTCACTCAGGGAAGTGCTTCCTGAGCTACAGGGGATTGAGAGAGCTTTCTCTGCCTTCGGGTTTGCGGTTTGGGGATTGTCTGTGAGTTACTATGTGTGAATAAAATACATGTTTGGCGGCACCGAGCTGTTTTCTGTAAGTCTCTGAGACTCATGAGGTTGGTAAGTCATGTGACTCAGCCCTCTCCCTGCGACTGAGATCACAACAAGAATTCACAATAATCAAAGGCAAATGGACATGAAATACAGCAAGTGGAAACAGAGTTTAATGTTTTAGTAACTAAGTAAATGTTATTTATGTAGAACATTTAAAAACCAAAGTGTTTTACGATGTAAAAGAGACACACGGGCAGCATACATGACATCACAAGCACACAAAAACAAAATACTCTGTAGACAATTAAACAGTTTAACAGCCGTTGAAGGCTTTGCTTAGCTTTGCTTTTAAACCAGTCACAGATGACACATTTCTGATGTCACCTGGGAGCCTGGATACAGCAACTGGACAACTGGCCTACCACGGCTGTATCAGCAACAGTGTATCAGCTGTGGAATGCAAACTTTTTAACTGTGATTTAAAAACAGAGACAGATTGAGCATGTCTGGTGTCACTTTGGAGACCATTCCTGAGCTTTGGTGCAGCACCAGCAACAGCATGTCCTCTTTTAATTTAAGACGAGACTGTTGAACGATTAAAAGGGATTGGGATGCAGACGTTAATGATCTTGTGGGCACATGCGTACGAAGCATGCAAATCACTTATGTAGGTGCGGGTCCATTCAAAACTTTATAAACCAAAGCAATTTCATTCTGGATTCTGTAATGCACTGAGAGCCACTACAAGGAAGCCAGAACTGGAGTGATAAGCTTTGATAATGAGTAGAATGCATTAAGATAATGTTGAGGGAACAAGCAATCTGAACAACCTGCTATCGTTCAGTTGAAGAAAGCTATTGGTCATCCTATTTTTAATGGCCATGATACATTCTTTGAGTCTATCCAGGTTTCTGAGATTTAGAGGTATGTGCATTTGTAGATGAACTGCATAGCAGTTAAAAGAGATGCTCCCTAGTGGTTTGACCAAAGGGGAGCATATATAATGAAAAAAGGCCCAAAACACATCCTTGTAGGACCCCAGAGGTTAAATTCACTAAGGCAGAAGAGTATTTAGGAATATTCACTGAAAAGGTTCTCTTTCATATAAGAAGTAAATAATTTAAGAGCCAGACCCTTAATTCCTACACAGTGTTCCAGACATTCAATGAGTAAATCATGATCCACAGTATCGAAAGCAGCGCTCAAGTCCAGCAAAATCAGCAGAGAACAATCATCACATCGTTAAAGATCATTAGTAACTTTTTAAAGAGCAGACTCAGTACTGTGAAATGCCCTAAAGCCTGACTGAAAAATCTCATCTTGTTTTCCAGATTTCTTTCAAGAACCTTGGCCATAAAAGAGAGCTTTGATATGGGCCATCAGATGTTTAAACCCCCTTTATCTAGATTATGCTTCTTTAAAACAGCCTGAATCACTGCGTGTTTAAAACATGCAGGTACTGTCCCAGAGGCTAAGCTTGCATTTATGATGGCCAAAATATCAGGGCCAATACCAAAGTATTCCTTAAATTACCATGATGGATGAACATCAACAACAGAGTTGGAGCACTTAACGTGAGAGGCAATGTCAGAAAGTCAGCGAGACAAAGGAACTGGTTCAAATTTCTCAAACACTGAAGTGCCCATCTGATAGACAGCATGTCTAATCATGGAAATTGATATATTAGCTCTAATGTTCTCAATCTAAGCCATGAAATCCTAAAATCCTAAAAAAAAAGTTGAAGTTTCCCAGGGATGCCTCGGGACCGAGATATGAAACAGGATTAAGTATTGAATTTATTGTGCTAAACAAAAATTTTTGGCTTATGCTGATTTTTTTAGATAATTTCTGAAAAATAGTCTCAAGTAATAGAGTAAGCCTGTCCTTTTTCCATTTATGCTCTGCCTTCCCGCATTGCTTTCTAGCAGCCTTGATCGAATCATTCAACTATGGCTGCGATTTAAACCTGGGATGTCTCACATTCCGGGGGGGCAACCAAGTTGACCTAAAAGAAGCAGTTAGGTCTTCAATATCCATATGAAAAGCAGTGGGAATATAATCACATGTTGAATATAATCAAAAGAGTCTGACATCACAGCTACTGAGGATAACAGATCAGAAAAGTCTTTGTTTACTTTAAGTGGCCTATTAATGAGGATCCAGAGCACTGAGATGACAGAGTCCATTTTAAAACAAGTGACTTAAAGCTGGTATAGACATCACCAATAAGAACAGTGCACACGGGAGGTGGACATGTGTGCAGGGGTTTCAGATATAATGACAAAGAAAATGGGATACACAATAAACAGACGGACATGAACGATGGGACTTGGATAAAAGAAACAAACCCGTGGAAATATACTGATAATTACACAATCATAGATCAAAACAACAACATGAGGTACTCCCAATACAACAACAGCAACTACAACAAAGGACTGACAAGGACAGACTGCAAAAGAGGCTCTTAAATAACAAGACAATATTAGACACACCTGGAACTGGATAGAATGGGCAGGGTTAATACTGAGACACAGATGGGAATGGGCGGAGCAAGGGTGGAGACAGGAAAACAAATCAAAACAAAGCACAAGTTCTCAAGAGCAGGACATTAGAAAACAAAGACATGACAGGAAGACAGACAGGACTGATATGTGACATATCAGGGTTTAAAAATGACTGCAAGCCGTTCCACCTCATCCAGAGAGATCAGAAAGCCACAGTCTGTGGGGCACAAACCTGAAAACACACTCTGGTCATCCACACTCTCAGTTTCACAGAGTAGGTTGCACAGCTTCGGCAGGTCCCAATGAGAGGCATCGATGTTAATCAGGGTAAACGGGCAACAAGTGAGCATAGATTTGAATAGGAGAGTAACCCCACATTCTCACTCTCACACCCACTTGCCTTCCCAACGTTCTCTGGTGCAGTAGGACAGGTGACGAATACACACAAAACATCAGTGGAAAACTGCAGGTGAAAGAACTCTCCCCTGGTGTTATGAGTGTAAATATGTCCATGGCAGATCATATGGTGAGTAAAGCTTCCAGATCATATTGATACTGGGTTGCAGATATAAAGACATAGGATGGGTGAACAGGTAACCGCAGAGTGACCATTGACACACCGACAGACATACTGGGGTCAACTTTTGTTGAATTGTTACACTTAACATGCAATTTTCTATACATTAATTGGCTTTTTATAAACTCAATTTTGAGGAAAAATGGCCTCTAATTTGTGTACATTGGAAGCTGTTTTTCGTGCATTTAACAAAACTCCAAATCGGCATCAACAGTGGACAGGAGCCGTCAACAGTGGACAGGAGCCAGTGGACATAGGAGCTATGGAAGCAAAATTAGTGTGTGCAAATTGCAACTTGTACGAAATTCTTTGTGTGCAGCAATGTACAAAATGTTTTCGTACCTGTCACACAAACTAGACAGGGAAGTGTGTTTTCAGTCAGTCATTACCTGTTTCTTCCTGAATAGAGGCTACCTGGAATAATCAGGCACAAGGCAAGAATACCTCCTGGACAGTGAGAGGGTACCACACACATACACCTAGGGGCAATTCACACGGCCAATTCACCTACTTCATGCATTTTTGGGGGGCAGGAGGAAACCAGAGTACACACAGGAAACCTGCATGGAAACCAGGAGAACACACCAAACTCCTCACAGACAGCGACTTGAATGCAGAGTGTGACACGTGCACTACTTGCGGCACATTTGAAAGTGTCAGGAACTTGACCACATGGACAACTGTGGCCATTTTCAGATGAAATTGTACTATCTAGTCTTATACCACCATGTAAACACGATCTATTGTGAACGTGGCTCTAATTGGAATAAAAGGACAAATATTAAACAATTATTTTATTGCTTGTGGTGGGAAAATATGTTTCTTGAAGGATGAATATATCTTTCATGTCATGCTTTTTTCATGTATTCATTTTTTTTTTTTTTTTTGCAACATAGAAAGGCACCGTTTTGTAGAATGACTCCAAGGCAGAAATACTTCATGGTGTAAACTTTTATGCACATATATACTTTATACTTTATATTGTCCATACCCAGTTTTGTCCACTGTGTTTACACGGTCAGAGAATACAATGGCTGGTGATACATCACAAATAAACTCACTTTTAACCCACTTAAATACTTCGGTTAGTCCTCCTAAGGTTTCTAACTTAGGTTAGTCCTGTCTCCTGTAACATTACCTGGCTAATTCCAATATCCAACTGTATGTGGAATTGGGTCCCAAATTTGCGAATGACGGCTCTTATATCTGACATGCTCAAGTTGCCCCACTCCTAATCACTAATGTACTTACACACTTTTTACATACCAAACACATTTCAAGACCAGCCTTAATCCACTGCTGTAATCAGCTGAAGAAGGTGTTAATCTTGATGCGCTTATGTAAGTAATGGTCATTTGTGTACTGTTAATTGGCTTCTCGTACATATCAGATTATTCCTTTACCCTGACAGGATCCTTAAGCCCCAATGTCCAACTCTTTCCCCCACCGGTTTGTACACAGGTATGTACACAAACAAACGCAAACAACATTGAGCTGATGAAAAGTAAGTACACTTTCGCAAAGTTACATCCTGCAAGGGGTTTTTCAGTGACGCCATAAAAGAACCACCTTTTTTCATAAAAGGAATATTAAATGGGTGAAGAACCTTTACATAAAGAGAAGGTTCTTTTAACCTTTATATGGGTCTTCACACTCTTTGGCTCTATGCCTTTTGTAGCACCTTTATAATAAAGAGTGTAATTAAATATGTATAGATTGAACATGCAGGTGAGATTTCATCAAAATGCTCTGGAGCACAGATTGTACATACGGTGTTATTTCTGTCTGGTGAACTGTAGTTGCACTGTGACCGAGGTCAGAACAGTCAAGACGATGAACAGTTTTTAATTACCTGATCCTCAGAGTGTACTCTAAAAACACCCCCACCTCTCTGTGAGCCAAATGTACGGAGCTCAATTAATCACGGTGGTAGAGTTTTACTACAGAGGACATAGTAAGATTACCAGATTACGCATGCTAATCAATCCACGGTATCTCTAGTCTAAATAACTGGAGTCGCTCATGGACAGCTAATTATCCTAATCTATTTGACATGGAAATGAGGCAGAGTTAAGTTCATAAGGGCCGTAAGTTATGACTATATTAAATCACTCACAGTTTCTATGCTACTCTGAAGATCTGCTCCGTTTATGAATCTGGTATGTGAGTGAACCTGCTGGAAGCACAAACTGCAACAATTGATGGACACCATCACTAGCTTTGGAAAAAATAAAACCTTGCAGATGAAGAACGTTTGAATGACAGTGCAGTACAGAACATTCCGTTACAAAAACTGAGGAACCACACCTGCTCCATTTATCGTCAATTATAGGGCATGTACATTTTATACTCTTTAAAACCTCTATACTTTTCAATACCCTTAAAGTAAATAAGGAGGGGAAAAATATGTATTGAGGTAAATGATCCAGTATTACATATCTGTAAGTTGCAAAAGTATGTGAACCTTTAAAATTAGTGCAATTATAGAGACAGGTGTTCTCTATCTAGATGTTTGGTATCAAAGTCTGATCTTTAAAATGCATTTTCGAGAAAGTTCATCGTGGCATGAACAAAATAGTTTTCTGAGCAGCTTAGATGAAGAATTACTGATGCTCATCAGGCTGTAAAAGTGTACTAAACCATCTCTAAAGGGTTCGGACTTGACCAAAATCTCACCAAATCAGTCAAGAACGATTTCAAGATTCCAGACCCTCATTAACCTCCCCAGGAGTGTTTGACCAACAAAGATCACGTCAAAAGCAAGGTCTGCGAGGTCACAAAGGAACCCAGCTAAAGACCTTTGTCTTGGCTAAGGTTAATGTTCGTGAGTCCACCTTCACAATGACACTGAACAACAATGGTGTGCATGACACAGTTGCATGGAGAAAGAAATAGCTACCCAAAAATATACTACTGCCCATCTGAAGGGTTACAAACTTCTCTAAAGAGTATGGATTCCACCAGTCCACAGTCAGCTTGGAGGAAGGAAAATATAAGCAGTGGTAGTATCATGCTAATATCTTTTATTGGAACAATAATTCTTAACTATATCAGCAAGTTCGAAAGGACAATGTCAAGATATTTGTCCATAAATTGAATCTCAAGAGAATGTGGGTCATGCAGCAAGACAACGACCCTTAGCACACAAGTCATTCTACCAGAGTCATTACAGAAGAATGAAGTTAATGTTTTGGAATGACCAAGTCAAACCTTAATTTAATAGAAATGGTGTGGAAGGACCTGTAGCAAGCAGTTCATGGGAGGAATCCCACCAACATGAGTTGCAGCTGTTATGTATGGAGAAATGGGCTAAATTGTGTAGCTAATCAGCAGTTCTGCAGGTTTATTGCAGTTAGTTGCAGTTATTGCTGCTGCTTTTAGGTGATTAACTGATGAAGTTTATTTCAGATTTATGCAGAAATATTGAAGCTTCTAAGTGTTTACAAATTTTCAAGCATCAATAACATGGCGAACTGCCATGAAGATGACAGAATTTATCCAAATAATTTGGGAGGCAGTTTGGCGGGCCGGATAATCATCGGACCAAACAGACCGATTGTTCCTCAACATGGGAGAAGTGAGCAACACACATTAAAAGAAAACAGGTGTGTTGATTTTCACTAATCAGATAATTGCTGTACATAAATAGCTTCACAGCTGAGGACTCTCATCTTCTCAGCACCTCCAGGTCAACAGTCTGTCTGGAAGCCTTACTTAAACAAAGCCTCTATTATTGTCAGCCCTGTTAGAGCTTTAAGGGTCTGGAGTTACTGATTGTTACCTGCTACAACTATATAAACCATATATAATTATCGGTGATTCTTTGACATCGTTAAATCATTTTTCTTAGCCTTTACTAGCCTTTAGACTGACGACACAAAAACCAACTGTGCACAATGTCCAAATTAAATATATATGTCAGAGATTTACCTGACAGCTCCTCAATCATTTTAATGGACCACTACAAACCCCTCTGGGTAAGATCGGTTCACCGCCAGTGCATCTAAAATTCAATTATGGTTCCGAAAGTTTGAGAAAAAAACACCTTTCAGGATTTTGCAAAATGATATAGCACCAGTGGGCAGCATGGTGGCACAGCAGGTACTTTCACATTTACAAGGGCAAGGGCATTGCATTTTTCTTCCATCTCTCAAAAAAATGCACATGGCACCTTTGTGGTTTGCGGTATTTCAGCCTCTAGGTGTGAGTGTGTATGAAAGGATGTGTGGCACATTCCAGAATCAGAATCAAAATTAATTAATCCCAAAGGGAAATGTAAAATTCTTATAGCTGCTCTCATTTATATGAGATAAAGTAATACAAATAATTAACAGAGTAATATAAAGAATAAACAGAAGTTATTGGAATATTGGAAATATATACATGTTAAAAGACTAATGAAAAGCCAATGGCTATGATAATAAATAAATGTGAACACCCAGAGTTACTGCACACATAAATAATATGAACAAATTGAAGAAGTGATACATACTGGTTTGTAGTGGTCATCCGTTAAGGGAGACGTTACAGAATTTGATTGCCACATGGAGAAATGACCTACTGTGGTGCTCTGTTGTGCAGTTTGGTGGGATGAGTATTGCACTGAATGGACTGCATGGATGGACTGGCTTGGTGGTAAGGGAACCAGCCTTATGACTGAAAGGTTGTCATTTTGATTCCCTGAACTGGCAGGACATGACTTAAGTGCCTCACCACTCTGGGCATGTGTGCTCATTTTGCCCAAGTGTGTGAACTTTTTATATGTGGGTGGGTTAAATCCTGTGTGCAGCACAGTGTGTCTATATGCATGTTTACATTTGCTTTTACATTTCAGCTTTCTGCCTTGTGATTTCAGTAGGTAACACTGACCAGAAAGAAGCGGATGAGAAGGAAACCTCAATGAAATAACTGCCCCTATCAATGACCGATATGTGCGTGGTACCCTGTAACTGACTGGTGCCCTGTTTGGACAGCAGACCCTGCCTTGGTGATTCTGGGTAAGGTCTGGGAAACCTGCAACAATGCAGATCAGAAGATAAAAATGGCTGTCTGAATCAGAAAGCTGACTTGATGCCTTGCTACCCAAGGTCAGTTCGATGATAAATGTCTCAGACACGCAACAATACATGCTGATGTTGCCAAGGTACCAGCTCACTGCTAAAGATGAGCGTTTTGTGAGTTATCATTAGCCATAGAAGTCTACATTATTAACTCTCAATTCAAACATGACTGGGTGCCTTCCTGCTTCAGAATCCAGTTTCAGTACACAGCATTTCTTATGTTTCCTACACAAAGTATCATTAGATTGCCATTATTATGCACTGCCACCTACTAGTGAACAATCAATACATCACTATGGACCTGATGTACTAAACCTCTTACACCAGTTTCAGTCAAATTGGATGGATTTTGGCAATGTGTTGTATAATGTCAGAGAGCCAAGAGGCAGTTGATAGGCCATGTGCATGGAAAAGTACAAAATACATTCTTCCAACCTCATGAATATGCATTGCTGCATAAATACTGCCTGTCACTTTCCAATGAAAAATATGTATCTCCAAAAACGGGATTTTTACAGGAGAAATCAAAAATGCTCTTAACTTGGCAGTAAATGTAAGGTAAGAGAAATGAATAGTACTTTTAGAGCATTTCTGGTCTATTCACCCAGAATTATATACACAGTGTGCAGAGCAGATACAGGATTCAAACCATGGAGAAAACTAAAAATGGACAAAAATGGAGATGCATGGATTCCATTGGAGAGCGATGATATATAGTGGATACGTAGTCCAACGTAAAATTTGTAGCATTCAAATATACTTTGAGTGCGTATTGTGTTCGAGTCACATTCAGTGCTGGTCCTGCACTTGCATCTGCACCTGGCATATTTAACAGGCTTTAACTTTCAGATCGTGCATCTGCACTTGTCCAGCAATATCTAGTTCAGCCCCTCTGATCTGGAAAGTAGGTTAAACATCTTGAAATAAGACCATGATATGTTAGTAACTTAAGTCCGAGATTCCCCTCCTCCTCTTCAGCAAGTTCCCGATATGTACTAAGCCACCAACAGAGGGCACAGCTGACACAGAAAAGAACTTTGATCTCAGTTTGAAAACCCTCAACTTTGGCAAGCTCGGCCTGTGTGCTCCAATCTGCTTGAGCATCGTCCAAACCTACGCAAAAGCACCCCAGTGGAGAAGAGTCTCTCCGGCACTGTAATATTGCAATATCTGGACTGAAACACTTGATCTCTGTCTTATTTTTCTTGGGGCCGTTCTCGTTGACTCATACACATCTGTGGCAACACACAACACAAAAATTAAAAAAAATAAACTGTCCGAACCAATTCCTGAGAGGTGTGGCCTTCCTGGGACATTCTCGGTCCCATTCTATAGGAATTTTATTTAGGTACGTATATGGGGGTGATGCCACTACCACTGGGGACAGAGGTGTGCATGAGATGTCTGTAGAAGTGAGGGGTCCGTTTAGAAGTGTTGGACCCCTCCTCATCAGTCACTGGAGGGAATAAAAGAGATTGCATAAGGACTGTGTTGCAATGTCAGGAATGTGAAAAACATAATGTATTCAAACAAAGTCATTTCTTTTAAGATATTCCTTTAATTCCCCAACGAAACGTCCTTGAGCTCGAACTGCTCTACTCTAAGAGTTTGATTGCACTCGCTTCTCAACTCTTTTCATCATGTTGCATAATGTTTCATAATCCCCAGTGTGTTCTCTGTTCTGTACAAAGCATTAATAAATAAATAAATGGGCAAACACAAAGCAGCCATCTTTACTAACATGCCATCTGACATCTCACTTGAAAGTGACTGGACTCGAGCAGTAGTGGTCCCGTGAACTGAACATTGCACTCGGAAGGTTCGCCCTCACAGAAATGAAAATGGGTCTTACAGACACAGCGGGGTCTGGAACACCCAGGGTGAGGAATGACTGATGATGTTCAAGGTGTGTAGAAAAATGCCTCACAGCCTTCAGATGTTTCAGGTCCCACCTTGTCAGAGTCAACAGAGGGTGATGGTGAAACTGGACACCAGACCGGTAAAAAAAACAGTGCTGCCCCCTTAGTGACATACGGACCCCATTATGCTCCAGTCTTACTATTTTCGTGGACATGTCAGACTCACTTACCCGCAGTGGGAAACAATGGGGAGAGGCATAATAAAAGACCTGACTGACATTTGTTTCTAGGTGAAGCTGACGGCTGGTTTGAGGAGGTGTTGAGTGTTTTTTAAGTGCAGTGTGTAACCGTCTGCTACATTTAGCTTAAACCTCTAAGACAATGCTGATTTTTTTCAGCCCTGTCTAAGGGATTTCGTATTTTAACCCTTAGAACCTGAGATCTGCATTTTGGGGGCAGTTACATGCTGTTTCTAGGCTTCGTAACTTATGATATCATCACAAGCTACAGTACATCTGGTACCATCGTTGTGTGATGGACTATCAGTGAGCAATCCAGCTGGAGAAACAGCTGAAATTCACTTGCTTCCAAAGGAATTAAATCCCAGTTTAAATGCCAGAGCAGCTTCCAGTACATGTTTACTGCTCTGTGTATCTGTACACGCTCAACCTGCATGCAGACGCTGACTGATCAGTGCAAAGGGGCGTGGCTAATGATGTCACCCAGATATTGGGTTATAGAGGGAAATGAGAAGGAAGGCACTGTTTGCTCTCTTTTTGTTCTATTTTGAGAATAAAAGTGCTGAGAAGGGCTAATACTGATGCGTACATGAATAACAAAATATATATATATATTTTATTTTACTATCATTTTGAAGAACTTATCATTTTTAGTCTTTAAAAATTGCAAGCGCAAGTAAATTTTTGATGTGAGTAAAAGTACGTCATACTACAGAAATGCCACATAAAATTTATCTAGGGTTCTAAAGGTTAATAAATGTGATATTTAATGCTTGTGAAACATTGTTTGTAGTAATTTTGCAGCAATTCCTTCATTAAAGAGGATTAAAGAGGAATTGCTGCTTCTCTTTTGCATTTGTAATACACGTCATTGGTTCATTGGTTAGTCTACTAACAGGTTAGTCTAACTGTTCTAATTCTAATACTTTATTTTTGCAACATTATAAGCTAATCTTCCTGCAACCCACTGACAACACATTCCTATAACATTCTCTACTACATGGGTTGGGTGTCTCTCCCAATGTCAATCAAGAAGATCATTCAAGGGTTAATTCCACTGTTGATACTTATGTAGGTGGTTAATCTTTTGTTTTCGGTCTTTGGTTCAGCTCCTTAAATGACAATTTTTCATGTGGCATTTTTATAAAATGTATTTCCAGCAATGAATTAAGAATAGTATTCCTAAGTACTATGTGCATCTCAAATTGAAATATTGTGAATTAAATGTTTTTTGTTCCTAATTAAGTTAAAAAGGTAGACTGATATGTTCATATATGTCACGATATTCATCATATTGAAGGTGATATATTTACCTTCAACCTTTAACATGTTAACATTTTAGTGTGATATATACATAGTAGAGTAGAGTAATGTGTTTAGTTGCAACAGTTTCAGTTTTTTTCTATAATTGAAAAAAGATGACTCTTTACACAATTTGTTTGCAGATGTGACAACTGCTCAGATTAACGAAAGAAATGTGCATTTTTAGACATCAAACAATGCAGCTGTTCGTTCAGGCCAAGAATCAACTTCATGCAGTTGTGTTTGGGTGTTTGATGACAGACTACATGAAGAGTGGGCAAAGCTGTGGTAGCGGATATTGTGTAGAGGTACTTTTAGATTGAGTGGAGGCCCCGAGGCCTTTAGGCAGGAGATACACAAAGTGGAACAATCAAGATTTCATGCTGGGTTATCTTGGCTTCCTGTGACATGGCACATTCTAAAGGCTGTTATGCCGAGATGTTCAGTGTGATTGCCAAATGGTGAGATTGACATATCGAAATTCTCTCTCTCTCTCTCTCTCCCTCCCTCCCTCCCTCTCTTTCTTTCTTTCTATCTGTCTCTGCTGTATAATGTGCTTTGGCTGGAAAAGCATTTTTATATTACAGTTGTCTTAAGGCTGATCAGAGAACTGGTACCCAGAGAACAGAACCATCATTTTTCATTCTTCTCTGCTTCAAGTGCAGAAGAGAATATTGTTCTGCTCTGACTGCTCTGATCATTAGAATTGCATAAATCACTACATATACATATACTTACGCACTTATATATCCACCCCACACCCTGTGATTTAGCCAACTAGAATCAACTTGAAATCAGCTCCTACTTGTTGAACCAGACACCCTTTAGCAATTGTGGAGGTGGGGAGATTTTAATCATATAATAACTGGTCCGTCCCCAAGGAAATATTCTTGGGTTTTGAGAAATTCTTACTAATGTTACATAAAGTCTGCAATGAATTTGTCTTAAGGCATTAAAAAATATTTTCAATTGTTTGTTTCCATTGAATAAGGAAGTTATTCATGGAATGTCAGGTGAGTTTAGACATCCGGATTCTGGGTCTACATATGAGGAAATGATTGAGTCGGAACTGAATTTGGCACTGAATTTTAGATGCCTTAATAGCCCCAATAATGCTGGAGGGCTGAACAGTATTATTTTAACATATTCATAAGTTATCCCACTGTTGCCCCCTAGAGATTGTGTTGGGGCTTTTGTCTAGTGTTTTGGGCACTGGCTTTCAATTGAATTGCATCTGTTGCAGGAGAAATGGGAATTGTTATAGAGTGCTTTCATTTTGATACAGATTTTTTTCCTGGTGTTTGATTATATCACATTTCATAACAGTAACTGGTTTCATTTTGTATCTGTGTGGTTTACTGCTCTGTGGAGTTGATGTCAAATCTCTTTACTGACTTATGCATGCTTATTATTGGTGCACTTTCCTTCTATTAGTAGTGAACAATAATGCCACATCATCCTGTTTTCAATCATTAGCTATACTTTGACTTTAGTGACTGTCCTTCAAAGCAATTGTGCATCAGTAATACAACATTAATGGAGAACAGAAAGGGTAAGCCTGGTTGATTGAAAGCTTCTGGTGGAGCTTTAAGTATTTTATACACCTGATCACACACCTTTACATTAATTCATGTGAAATTAGACCCAATCTAATGATTAATATAGAATAATATAGTGCGTCATGAAGACGCTGTTTGAGCACTGTTTCTGCTTTTCTTTACTGCTAAGCAACAGGAACAGTGGACCTGGAATTCCCTGTTCAAACCATAACTTTGTATGACATGATCCAGCCTTCTTCAGAAACCAGAAATGCAATATTGATATCATTCATATTTATTAATTTTATACCTTTTCCTAAGTAAACATTAGGAATGCCTGTCGATGTACAGACTGAACAGACGGTTTCTTTTGCCTCTCTTCACATCAAATAAAATTTTGCATAAAATCTATTTTTGTTGGAAATGTGTGCGGTCAAAAAAGTGGGTGGTCAAAACATTTCTTGTATTTTCACCTCAAGCTCCACTCGAACATTTCCATCAATTTCCCAGGGTCTCTCAGACTGAGACATTATTATACTGTCATTTTTAAAAGTTGTGAAAATGCTTTTGAATTAGCATATTTACAGCATATTTTTTTAAATGTTTTGTTTGTTTGAATAAGAATATTATTGAGTTTACCAGCATACATTTAAATTGGGATATTGTGGAATTACTAGCATGCATTTAAATTGTGAAATTATTGAATTTACTTGCATGCTTTAGAATTACGTTATTAATGAGTTGATTAGCATGCATTTGAATTAGGCTATTATTGAGTTTACTAGCATGCTTTTAAATTGTGTGTTTGCTAGCAAATGTATTAGTATTTGTTTAAATGTTCGGGTGGGTTTTGGATTTACCATCATTTTTTGTTATTTTGAGTTTGCTGTCATTTTTTTATTTGATAGCATGCTTTTAAATGATCATACTTTTTTATTTGCTGTCATGTTTCTGAGTTTAATGAGTTTGAATTTACTGGTGTGTTTCTGAAAATGCTGTTGTTTATTGTATTTTGCTCTTACAGAGCAGAGTTGTGGGCAAAAAAATAAAATGCTGACTTCATGTTAGTGTCATGTCGTTATTTCTACTCTAGCCATATTCTTCTGATTTAGTCTCAAAGACAGCTCTCATCTCAGATTTCATGAGTGGAATTCCTAAGAATTCCACATATAGCTAAGCTGCAGGCAGCATTCAGGCCATTGAGCAATCTGCGGCGGAGATCCACATACCAATGGCTACCATGATGTATGCTGAGTTAGAGGAGGGCAGTAAAGTTTGTGTGTGTGTGTGTGTGTGTGTGTGTGTGTGTGTGTGTGTGTGTGTGTGTGTGTGTGTGTGTGTGTGTGTGAATAGTCTGCAACATGCTGTGTGTGTGTCTCCGGAAGGTCACTCAGAGTCAGGGAACAGTATGTGCCAGAGATGGGAGACATGCAAAGCGAGCTTAGTCCACCTGCTTGTAAAAAGCACAGCAAAACAGAGCTGTAAGCGATTGGGGTCAGTATCTGCAGGGTCTTCTTTCCTTCCTGAATTCCTTCCCACTCTATATAGACCCTGATCTTTTTGTCTAGTTGTTCTCCAGATTAGAAGTCAGTTTTAAGGATTCATGGCTGAACTGCATTGTGTTTGTGTGTGTGTGTGTGTGTGTGTGTGTGTGTGTGTGTGTGTGTGTGTGTGTGTGTGTGTGTGTGTGCATCTTAAAATATAGTCATTTTATTTTTTATCCAAAAAATCAACTGTGAACCTGGTCTATTATTTTATTGAGTTTTCACTGGTGAGTTCTTGTTTTTTTCATTATTCCACCCTGCTTGCACCTCATTCCCATGATTTATCTTTTTTTTTATAGAACCACTTTGTGATTCTATAGTTTATAGACACCGCATTAAAATGTAGCCTCCCCATTGCCACTGCTGATATGACCATTATGGTTTCTTTATAATAGAATTTCACATTAAACCCTTATGACCACTTTCACCATTTATTCAGCAGACTAATGAACTAGCACTATGATCCGAGGATCACAGGTTCAAATCCCAGGTCATGATGCTTGCCATCGGCATAGTAAAGTTGGCCATGCTCACTCTGGTTCGGTAGATGGCGCTCTCCCGCCACATCACACCCAGCAATGCTGGCTAGCACAGGCTTCTGTTAGCCATTATCGGCTGAAATGCTGGTGCTTTCCTCCAAATGTGTTGGCTTCACATGTATCGAAGGAGGTATGTTCTTGTCTTCCTCCTCCTCATATCAGGAGCAACGTGCACATATATACAGTATATACGTTACCAGTAAATATACAGTTATAATATATAATTACCATTAAATACTTTTGACTGTCTAATCAATCCTTTATTAAATCTTCAAGCTGAGATGTTGGTGAAACTGAAGAAATCCAAGGTAAGTTCACGGAAACATCAGCATTCAAATATGATTTTTGAATCCTGCCATGAACTGTCCTTCCACAACATTTCTATTCAGTTCAGGACTTTGATGAGAACATTCCAAAACTTTACATTTATTCTTCTTCTGCAGCACAACATGCATCACCACAGTGCTTCACAGAGGTGATAAGGTGTTTCTGCTGGAATGTAATGTTGTCCTTTCTCCAAATATAACAGTTCTTATTTAATCCAAAGACCTATTTTGGTCTCGTCTGTCATTGTCATTGTCATTGTCACTGTCATTGTCAAAGTTTGTCATTGTGCCAGTGGCCTTCTGGCTTGTCAGTGTGATCTGTAGGAAACTGCTGACAGACAGCAATGTTCTTTTGGAGAGTAGCAGATTTCTCCTTGTAAGGATGCCATGCACACCATTGTTGTTCTGTGTTCTCCTGATTGTAGGCTAACATTAGCCAATATGCGAAAAACCTTTAAATGCTTAGAAGTTCCCTTGGGTTCCTTTGTGACCTTGCAGACGTATCCCATGTCTTACTCTTTGCATGATCTTTGTTGGTGGAGCACTGTTGGGGAGGGCAATAATAGTCTTGAATTTCCTTCATTTGTACACAGTCTCTTTGGCTGTGGATTAGTGGAGTCCAAACTCGTTAAAAATGGCTTTGTAACCTTTTCCAGCCTAATGAGTATCAACAACTCTTCTTCTGAGCTCCTGAGAAATCTCCTTTGTTGTGCCATGATAGACTTCCACAAACATGTGTTGTGAAGATCAGACTTTAATAGATCCCTGTTCTTTACAGATCACAGAAACTGAGATCCGACTTTACTTTTCCTGCATAAAAACCTCAGCACACACTTCATTTACACGTTATTTGTGGTAAATGATGGATTCTCACCCCACACAGAGCAGGAAAGTGCAAAGGGGCTAGAGAGTTCAAGACAGCAAGAGAGAGAGTATGAAACCAAGATCCACAGTAATAATTATTCATGCAGTTTTTTATATGTCCACTTGCTTGTACACCTCCGGTCATTCAGTTATTATCTTATCTACTT
>CM067523.1:5726995-5806995 GCA_034509495.1 Acestrorhynchus altus | reverse complement strand
AACAGCTCTGATTAGATCTGTCTCAGAGTAGCCCCTCCTCTGCCCCCCCACATGCAGATCTATATATATGCTCACACTCCAGCACAGTCAATCCACTGCCCCACTCAATGTGTAAAGTGAGCGCAGTGCACGCTTGAGTGTGTGTGTGCGTGTGTGTGCGTGTGTGTGTGTGTTTGTGTGTTTGTGTGTGTGTGTGTGTGTGAACTCGCAGAGCATAATAGGTAGTGCAAGAACCAGCACATGCTAGAGCTGTGATATCTATCTGACAGAGAGAGAGAGAGAGAGAGAGAGAGAGAGAGAGAGAGGCAGAGAGAGGCAGGAGAAACTCAGAGCTGCCAGCACTTCAGAGAGTTGAGAAGGTGAACAGAGACACAGAGTAAAGAGAGAGTGAGAGACAGATAGAGTGACATAGAGAAAGAGTTGCAACAGCTTCATTAGGCACTACAATGGACGTCTATGCCCTCTCCTTCTGGATTTACATGGGTGTGATGTCTGTGTTCGTCGGTGGGACAGTCAAAAAGTTCCTGGCAGCCCATATGAGTGCCATGCCCTCTCTGGTGGCATGGCTGGCTGCCACACTGCTGGTGGAGAGGCTATGTGCCCTCTGCATGCCTGCTGTGCTGGCAATGACTGCCCTTTGTGCTGCCTGCTGGCTTTACGCTACCTGGGCTGCCCCGGCACCGACACTGCCTGTGGAAGGCAAGGCAGTCTTCATCACAGGTAAGGAGATGGGTGAGTGGGAGGGAGGGCGAGAGGGCAGTACACATAGATGTATGATGTATGTAAATGCATGGTCAGCACTATTTGATCTGAATTGACATAATTGGCACCAATCTAATCATTTAATTTAAGATACTGAATACTGACTACTATCTAGAGGTGTGCAGAAATATTGAATTATAGAAGTATCACAATATTATGGAGTTAAAAAAAAAGGTAACTAATAATTTTTTTGAACACGATGTTGCATTTTTACAGACATTTGTCCAAACTGATTTGGAATTATTGATGAAAAAAATCACAGAACATCATATTGTTATATATTGAATTGTAACCCCTGTATCGTGATGCATATCATATTTGCAGGTTCTTGCCAATATTCTGCCCTAATCCTTATCAGGACCTTATCAGTTTGTGTTTTTAACTGTAGTTTATGCTCCGTTTTCAGTCTAAATTGTATAAAAGTGGAAGGAAATTAATTGTTTAATGTTTGTTTACATCCTCTCACTTGGCTTGTTTACAATCATGTAAAAACAAAAGAGTGCAAAAGTGAGCTGTCCAGCGTGGAGTTAGACGCCACACGAGGAACATCAAGGGCACACTGAACCAGATTAGATACGATCACCCACAATACACACCCTCCTGACATACAATGCAATGTCTTGCTCTGCTCGTCATCATCTAAGTGACATTAGCAGTGAATTTACAGACTGGGGCAAGTTAGGTTCAGAACTCAATCATGCCGATTGTCAACCTAAAGCCCGCACTACCGACCCAAACTGGACCGCAGCAGGTGCACAGTTGGGGCAAGTACAATGCAGGCCGAGGTGTTTTGACACTCATTTAATTGGATTAGCAGGTCTGATCTCCACTTAATCAAGCTTATGCAACCGAAGTCCAGAACTTTCACATGTTCCCTCAATTCCACTTGCACCTCTTGGTGCCCATCGCTGCAGGGACACTGTTAGGAGAGCTTTTTCTAGTTAAGTCACTCATTTTTAGAAGCATTTGGGAAATCCTGGAGAAACTCCCTGAACTTGGAGAGCTTTGCACATTTTGTTCAATGTCCAAATTCTTCAAACCTCATTGTTCCTTGTAAAGGTTTTGGCTTCTAATAGATTTTTAATTAATGTATGTGTGTGTGTGTGTGTGTGTGTGTGTGTGTGTGTGTGTGTGTGTGTGTGTGTGTGTGTGTGTGTGTAAGCTGATTTCAGTCCAAAAAAACAAAAACAAAGCACAAACCAAATATGCAATAATCTCTTAAATTAAATGAAGGTAAAGTCTAAACTGTACTGAGGGCTGCTCCAATTAGCACTTGGTGTAATCTGTACCCACACTGCTTAGAACATAACAAAACATTCATCATCCCCTGTAGCTCTGAGCAGAACCCCCGAACATCTTAGGATAACTGCCTCATATATGCGAGCAGACACACACTCACACACACACACACACACACACACACACAGCACAGCTGCAGGTACAGATTAAAGCACAAGTTGAGCCAATCACACAAGTGCGTTGCTAGAATATGGGTAAAAGCAAGGTGGTCTATGGCAACCTCTGATCATGCAAGTGGAAACTCTGCCCCCTAATGAAAATACATAGTTTAGCACAAATTATTCATATTACATAATTACATTATTTTCTCACTCTCCCTCCTCTCGTTCTGCCTCTCTACAGTCATTCACTCTTATCCCCTCTCACTCCCTCACCCTTGTTCTCACTCCCGTTCTTTCAGCCCCCCCCCCCCCCCCCCTCTCTGTTCAGAGTGTTCAGAGTGTACACCCTGCCTTACATCTGTAGAGTTACAGATACAATAGAGGAATTATACAGTATAGCTGTGAGAGGCTACGTGAGTATCATCTATAAAGCCCACTCACAGGTTGAAGGTGAGAGGTGTCATGTGCCTCGCTCAAAGGCAAAGCCACCTACGGAGCTGCTGTATAAGGTCCACGTCCCACGGTACACACCCAGGATCAAATCTACATGCCTCCACTTTCTAATCAGCAGCCCGAGGAGGAAACCTGGAGTAAATGTAGGTTACAGTGTCCGTGCCAGGAAAGAGAGGGGTTTGTTTACCCCCCACCACCACCACCACACATCCTCTGCCGCCTTTGATCCAGCCCCACTTAAAGAACAGCTTCTTATCTCCTACTTTCCGTCACAATCCTGAATAACACACATACACACACACACACACACACACACACACACACACACACACACACACACACACACACACACACACTCACATGCACACACACACAATGAATGATGCAGGGCTTCTTGAACTTTGCCACCACTTCCTTCTACACTTCCCTCCAAAAGAAAAGACCCACTAAGGTACAGCCGCAGAAGAAACAGGTCCCATAAAGAAAACTTCAGCTTAGTTTCTTGAAGATCCACCAAACTGAAAGCAACCTAAAGCGATGCTTTTGACATTTTGATGCCATTGCAAGGGGAAGTATCAAAGTGTGTGTGCACGGAGGGACTGGCAGGTAGCCGATAAGTCCATGCGCCAGACTTGTTAATTTACCAAAACTAGCTTGGGCCTGGTCAGATGTTCCAAAGGCAATTATGGTCACAGTTTAGGAACAGGAGGGGGCAGTGAGAGAGGGGTTCTGAGAAGGATCTCATTTGGGTTCCTTAAATCCATAAAAAGCTGTCTACTGGCATGGCAACCAGGGTCAAATCCCCCAGTCACCCACTTCAGGCTTTTCCCCTCCTTATTGGAGGAATTTGTCAGTGTGTCCCAAGCCATGTAATCATGCTTCTATTCATTGTGCATACAGGGGTTTCTTGGATTGCACAAGCACACACACAAACACACACACACACACACACACACACACACACACACACACACACACACACACACAAGCTGTCTGGACTTGGCACCCACAACCCAGTTCTGGAGAGAGTCTTTGCTGGTTTGGTTTGTTCATTGGGCATGTCCTTGTTTATTAAGCTTTTTATGGCTTATTTTGCTGCATGGCTCAATGGCCCTGTGCAACTCATTTCACAGCATAAACTGCAGGTTTCTGATTCGGTTGGTAATCGTAAGTCTTACACACTGACATAAATTGCAGCAACTGTAAAAAATGCAAGTTATGGTTACACATGAGGAACTGAAATGTGGCCTCACATACAGGGCCATTCTGTGTAGATGAAAAGGTTTAAAGGGTTTTAAGCTGCTGAGCTCTCTGAGCAGCAGAAAGTCCACCTGCTTTATATTTATTGTATATCAACCCAGAAAATAGGTTCGAATCCCAGGTCACGTGAGCCATCAGCAGCCGGAGTCTGAGAGAGGAAAATTGAACATGTTGGTGGCAGACATAGGTTCATTTTGTGTTGTGTTTAAACCCAGACCACTAGATGGCAGTATTGTACTCTCTTCTGGACAGTTCTGACCACGTAAACTTTGCATAGGTCTACTCAAATGTGAACAATAGAAGAATTTTTTTTTTTCAATTTAACCACAGCAATGTTTCGAATTATAACCCTTGTATCATGATCACTAGGCTTTTGCCAAAACACGGCCCTACTTAGAGGACATCACTTTTTTTGCCTGGAAATTAAAACGCTGTGGGAAATAAAGGAAACGTTAAACCTCTTATAAATGTGAGTGAAAGGGCTGGCATTCTTTGGAGGCTAAGTCACAGGACTGCTGAATCAGCTGTGCAAAGCTCGTCCCAACTTGCCACACATTTAGCCCTGGCCACAGACTGACCACAGTCTGGCCATTGCAGAGCAGGAACATTGCGGATCTCAGGGATATAACTCAGTGATACTGACACTTCTCTCTCTCTCTGTGTAGCATCAGTATGATAGAAGTCCTCCCTCTCTGCTCCACAGCCAAGAGCAACACTAAGGCCTCCAGGCAGATACATATTAGACCCCTTGCCGGGAAGCAATTATATAGTCTAAATGCAGATTGATGTCTCTCGCTGCTCCCAATACCATTCCTCATCTTCGAGAAAGACAAGCTAAATGTTATTTGGCTGCACTTGTAGGACCTATCAGCCTCAGTCTCAGCCTATCTCTCCCTCGCTTTCACTCTCCCTCCTTCCTATGCTGGCACAGCTCCATGGTGACCTGAGGCCAGCCACGATGAACACAAGGTTCTCGTGCCACAGAGGTGCGAATTCCTAATGCCACACATTCACACATTCATCTGCTGGTACATCATGAAACATTACATCCAATTCATGCCTTCTCGCTGCACACCTTCACCCTGCACACTATTGCTGAGTAAAGTGCTTCAGTATCACGTTTAGAGCGTTCGGTGGCAGGAAACCTGAGCCCTTGCAATAAGAGCCTGTAATTTTGTTTACATCCACCCAGATCTGTGTGTGTGTGTGTGTGTGTGTGTTTATTTTTCCAACCTGAGCCTTGGTTGTGGTTGCATAAGAGTGAGCCATTCACAGCCGTTCCCCTTGATGGGATTTGTCTTGAAGTGCAACAGCGATAGTGTTTCAGTGTTCGCTGAGGAAAAGCAGGCTAACACAGAACAACGTGAAACAAATACTCCAGCTCACCCTGAGATCGAAAGAGACGAGGGTGCAAGTATAAGCATGTGAGTGTGAGCGTACATATCTGTGTGTGTGTGTGTGTGTGTGTATGTGTGTGTGTCTGCTGCTTCTTCTCTGGCCCGTTAAGAGTCCTGGCAGGCCTTTCCCTTTACTCAATGTCCCTGGAGTGTGTCCAGATCCCAGTTCATCCTAGTGTGAAGCGATACACTTCAACCAGTCACCCAAAATATCCATGCCACCCTTACATAACCCTTCCCCCCTGAACTCAGAACACAGCTGTGTGACACCGCAGGGTTGCCAGAACCGGGACACTGCTAAAGCAAGCAAATACAGGATGATTCCAGTCCATATCTGATCTCTTAAAAAAAGTCATCGCAAACACTGTTTGCATCACTAGTTTTGTATCATTATAATTATAATTGGTAGAACTGTGGCCGCTCCCGGGTCATGCTGCTTGCCATTGGCAGTCAGAGTCAGAGAGAGCAAAATTGGCCTTGCTCTCTCTGGGTGGGTAGAGGGTGCTCTCTCCCTACATCACACCCAGTGTAATGCTTGTCAGCACAGGCGTCTGTTAGCCATAGTATCAGAGTTGCATGGACACTTTTCCAAAACTCCGCATCTGAATGCTTTGAGTTTTATACCCCTCCAGCCCACACCTGGCATGAGGCATGGTGCCAATAGTGTAATATTTTTTCTAGCTAGTCCAGAGAGTGCAATTCTATTGGCAATAGATACTTCAAAGCAACAGAGATCCAGAGAAAAGACACACACATAGCTTTAGCAACCATTTAGACAGTGTGTGCATCTACTCCGATAGCAAGTGGAATGTGAGAGTGAAGGCCAGATTGCACTCTGTCCTCAGAATACCTTGAGATAAAAGTGTGTTTGGAATTGCAGGAGGTGTGTTCACTCTTATGATAACAGCAGTGGCACCATGTACAGTGTGCAGTGCTTATGCATATATGCACACAGAACAGTGGAAAGTTTGAGTGCATTGACCTCTGTTTGATGAGCTTGAAGGAAGCCTGTAAAATCCGACTGGGAGCTGTTTCTTGCTGCTCTCTAGTTCAATTGACTTTTGTTTGCCTGTCACTCAGGCTTTCTGAATTCAAATGGAGTGGAGATGTAAAAATAGGCCAGTGCATACATTTGCATGAAGCTTGTGTTAGCTTGTGTTCCACGTTCTATAATACACTGTGGAACCCAAAAAGGTCTCTACTAATTCACAGAACCTTTTAACCAAGAATTCAAGTGTTTAATTGCATTGTTGGGGAGAGGAATCCTGAGGAACTCTTTGTAGTCTAGTCTAAGATGGCAATATACTAAAGTAAATCTCATAAGTGTAAGCATCATCAGTGTGGGGCTGGGCGATATACCAAAAAGCATATCTTGATATGCTTACTAGAAATACCAATATAAATGAATGAGTATGAGTATGGCTTATGGCTCATTTCCTCCCATGATCTGATCTCTTCAGGTCTTTCAAAACATTTCAATTGGATTTAGGTCAGAACTTTGACTGAAAGGTCTTGGCCAAAACATTAACTTTATTCTTATTTAACCATTCTGGTTCTGACTTAGGGTCGTTGTCTTGCTGTATGACCCACACTGTATGAGATTTAGCTTACAGATAGCTGTCCTGGAATTTTCCTTTAGACTTTGGTGGTATAATTCATCATTCTTTGTTCCATGCAAGCAGTTATGGCCCAAATGCCGCAAAACCGGTCCAAACCATGATACTACCACCTCCATGTTTCACAGATGGGATAAGGCTTTTACGCTTATATTTTCCTTCCACCAAACTGACTGTAGATTGGTGCAGTCCAAAGTTTTGTAACCTTTTCCAGCCCAATCTTCTTTTAAATATATGAAATATGAAGCTATTGTCTGCTTTATTATCCCACAACGAAAACAACACGGACGGAACAAATGTGAGCAATCCTTTTCTCTTTCTATCTTTCATTAAAACTTCAGCAATTCTGCTTCACTGGATAGGGGTTAAAGGTCCCATTATAATACTTGTTTGTCCTCTAGGAGATGACGCTTATAAAGCCTGGGTGTTAGATTTCCCATCATTGTGTCCATCCTTATTTCTGTGCCCAACACGTGATCTGTCACACATGCTCCACGTGTGTGGATATCTTCTAAGACTCGCTTTTTATGAGTAGGCTTGTTTGCCTGTTGGTGTTTGTTTGTGTGGAGCATTTTGCTTCTGTTACCAAAGAAACCGTGCATTGTTATCAGCTGCACTATCTCTCCATTTAATTCTGTCCGGTTAGAGATAAGGGAATAGTGTTGCTTACAAGCGAGCTCTTTCAGCCTGAAAGCTGTCGTGAATGAGGGATTTATATAAGCATCCTGTGGCTGTGGATGTGCTCTGTTTACAGACCAGTATCAAGTCATGATTATGCAGAATTTCTACCTAGCCACAGCTTGAGGGAAAGTGACTTTTTATTGGCAAGAACCTGGTGATATGATTTGTATCACAATACAGTGGTTACGATTCAATAAATTGAGGTATATTGCAATAATGAAACCAAAGTGATATAATGACTTTTTTTAAATCCAACATTTCTGTTAAACTATCAAATAAAAACATCATCATATGCATATAATATAATATAAAAACTTTACTTTTTATCCAGTCAGATCACTGCCATTTAGAGATAAATGCAGAATATTAGTATCAATGCCTCAGTACTGTTTTTGAAAATCGATACAGTATTGGGAAACTTAATATTGCAATACTTTGATATATCATTATTTCTTACACCCCTAAAATTGAGTGGGTAACAATATAGTACCATATATGCAAATATTATTATATAATATAGTCTATTATATAGTATTGTGGGTAATCTCTCTCTCTCTCTCTCTCTCTCTCTCTCTCTCTCTCTCTCATGCTCTCTCCCTCTCTCTTTAGGGTGTGACACAGGGTTCGGGCATGCCACAGCAAAGCGCCTGGACACTCTAGGGTTCGAGGTGTTTGCAACGGTGTTGGATCTGGATGGGCCAGGGGCCAAGCACCTGAGAAGCAGCTGCTCTCCACGGCTGACCCTTCTGCAGGTGGATATCACGCAACCTCAGCAGGTCCAGCAGGCTCTGATCAACACCAAAGCCAAGCTGGGCATGAAAGGTAAAGGTTTTATGCGTCACACAAACACACACCACACACGTATGCACACATGCTCTCAAAACAGATGTAGGGCGTTATTTTTTAGTAAGTTTGGGGGGGCGCGGCCTTAAGGTCCTATAAATTTTAATTTCTACCTTCTGTTTGCTGTGAAGACACCCTGGCGCTCAAGTATAGATCTTAATGACATTGTTAATGTGATTATAGGTTGTTATATGAATTGCAATATTGTTATTGCTTTCTTTTATACTGTTTGTTTTGTTCATGTTTTTGGTTTTTGTTTAACTGTTGGGAGATCTTAATAAACCAATTATAACATATATTTAAGAGTGTAAATACACAAAAAAAAACACATTTTGTGCAGCTGTCCTTTATATTGGACATTTTATATAATAGATAGACTAACAGAAGAAGTAGTGAAATCTCTTTACATGACCTTACAATACAAGTTAAGAAGACTGTTTGCTTCTCCTATAATGTTACTTGTTGCCAAGTTAGCCTGCAATGTGAGCCCTCGTTCCTCTTGAAAGCTTGGATTTCACCTTCTTTGTCAAAGATCAACCATGGTGGTCTGATCATTAGGCTTGGAATACAGCTAAAATTCACCTATTTACAACTGAATTAAATTTGAGGTTAAATGCCAAAGGAGCTTCCAGTCCATGTCTACTGACGTCCACATGTACATGCTTAAACTGCATGCAGACTCCAACTGATTAGCATGAGGGGGCGGAGCTGATGACATGACTGACCAGGTATTGGGTTACAGAAGGAAGCAAGAAGGGAGGGGCTGTTTGCTCTCTTTCTTTGCTCACACAGTGTTCAAATTTAAGATTAAAGTCTTAAGAAGTAAGTAAATAACACAAATAATAAAGGATATTCAGGTTGTTTTATTTTATTATTATTTTTTATTTATTTGCACTACTTTCAAGTACTTTCAACAAGGTATTATTATAAATGCCCTTGCTTCAGCTCAAAAACACTCTGGATGATCAATTTCCAACAGGATCTCTGCGATGTAGAGTGTTGTCATTTTAGGTTCAAGTACCTTCTTGAACAAAATATATTCAAATTCAAACACATATTTCAATTCTGTTAAAATTGACATCTAAACTTAATGTTTTGAGTAGCCTAGGATCTCCTGAAAATAGGATACAGGGTAGCTGTAGGGTTCTAAAGCTTAATATATCTCTTTCTCCTTCCCTGTCCTTTGGCAGGCTCATCACATTATACATAACACATTAAACACAGGCCACAGAATAGATCCCTTTTAAAGCAAACACAGTTTTACACTAGTTGGGCGGTTTCCCTGTACTATTGTTGACACTGGGAGTCATTTAAGGACAGTGTGGGAGCGTTTGTAATCGTAGAGTTTGGAAAAGGTCAGTGACACACACTAACGCAGACCTCCCTTGCTGAGTTTGTGTGTGTATGGCTTGGCAGAATATCAAGGGCTTGCTTTATTTTCAAACACAAGCAAAGTACGAGTTGCTTAATCGACCAATCAGAACATTTCCTTTTTTCTCCACCTTATTTTGAGCATAAGGTCAGAAGCTATTCAAGGATATAACTCCATCACTCACATCAGTCCATGTTTCGTTTGCGATAAGGATAATTGTTTGGACGTTCCGCAGAGAAGAATATCAGAGGACACTAAGAAAGCATGTCTCACGCGCTTCTCATCTTCACTCAGCATTCCGACTGGAACAGTGATTTAAGGACATTTCCAAATCCAGCCCAAAGGACATGTGCTTTCTTGTAGCTGAACTGTATGCTCTATGAGAACAAACCAGACATCCAGTAAACACTCAATACCTCTCTCTCTCTCTCTCTCACACACACACACACACACACACACACACACACATGCACTCACACACACAAACAAACATACAAGCTGTTTGTCTGTGGTTTCACATAGCATTCATAAACAACTTCTGAATTGGGAAAAATTGGAAGCAGGAAAAAAACAGACAGTTCTTGGTCATCGGTCGATTGACTTTTATGAAACCCGACACCTCATTCAAAGTGGGACAAAAAGGAGGTGATTTATTCATAATCAAAATGCAATGATCTCAACAAAGCCATAAGTCATCAGTGTTTGTCATAGATCACAAAGTCAGGGGTGGAGCCTTTATGAGAAATGACCAGAGTAATGTTTTAAATACAGTCATAATTCATAATTGTCTAACACAGAGCTTTATCAGCGTGATAATAAAGTACCTGACCTTCTTTGACTGAAAGCTAAAACAATGCCCAGTAGAACAGTTTCACAAATACTGTATCCATATATAGATATGTAAAAGATAACCTCCCAAACTCTCCATCTCTACACTCAGTCTATCATTAATAATAATAATTTTAGTCTATGTTCCCCCCTTTTTGCTTGCTGTTGATTATCATCTGTAGGTTAGAGTGACATTATCACACGAAGGGAGTCCTTGATATTCCCAAACTCCTGCTCCTGGTGGGCTGTGGGGATGATGGGATTTGATCTTATTAACATTTCTGTGTTCTAGAAAGAAGGGAAAGGTGTATTCTCATAGCTCTAGGGTGGCCCTACAGTCTAACTGCTGCTAAACAACATTTAATGAATTAAGCTCATTTACTAATGTTCAGTTATGTCAAATTATTGGTGATTAAGCTGAAATGCAAAGCTAGGTGTTGGAACTTTGTTGAACCGCTCCGAAAACTTGGCCTGCCTTTAAATGTATTACAAACGTACCTCTTCTACCCAGGTGGCAGTAAAGATGTAGTCCCTGTTATTCTAATTTAATCCAAAAACATCAGGGAAAGACATCATCATAAATGAAGCAACAGTCCAGTTGCAAAATCAGCTATGAAACTCCACTGGGGGAATACTGAGAGTATGATCCCGATAACAGAGCCAGCATGTTGCAGTCCACTCAGCAACAGCTCCACCAAGCATCTGACACAATCACAGCCAGTGCTAATTAAACACAGACAACACAAATCAGTTTCTCTGCAGCTCCCTCTGTTCTCCAGATGTTCTGCAACAGTGTGGTAAAAGATGTAGGAAACGTTTAGGATGAGTTACAGCAGGGATGTGTGTGTGCGTGTGTGTGCGTGTGTGTGTGTGTGCGTGTGTGTGTGTGTGCGTGTGTGTGTTGTAAGACACAGGGAGTTCATCCCAAAGCAATAAACAGAACATCTGCTCTGTCACAGCTGAAACGTTAATGTCCTGCATGAACCTCCGCTACAGAAGGTTCCTCTGCCGATTCAGCATTATAACACAAACATGACATTATTTCCGTCAGTACAGAGCATTTCGGTTCCACTAAAAACTCAAACCTGGAGCCTGAAACAATGCAGCTGACTATGATTCATCTTCTGGAGAAGATCGCGACCTCACAGTAGCTTTTAGTTCTCGTTAATCTTCTCCAAGCTGGAGTTCAAGCCTAGAATCCCTTAGATTTGTACCTGAACAGCAACAGTTTTGACAAAATATAGTTGCATACAGTAATTTAATGAAACATGGTGTCTCTCTCTTTTAGGCCTGTGGGCTTTGGTGAACAATGCAGGAGTGTGTGTGAACTTCGGTGATGCTGAGCTGTCCCTTATGTCCAACTACAGAGGTTGCATGGAGGTGAACTTCTTTGGGACACTCTATGTCACTAAGGCCTTCCTTCCTCTGCTGAGACAAAACAAAGGCCGAATAGTCACCATCTCCAGTCCCTCAGGTACACACACACGCACACGCACACACACACACACATGCACACACACACACACACACGGATGATGCACAGCTCAACTTGTTGACTATTATTCACTGTCTGGCAGTGGATTGAAGCATGGTGGTAGTTCCTATGAAGGTCTGGAGGTCCAGAGTGTGTTTCTTCATTTAAACAAAACCAAACGCCTTATCTGCAAATTGCACAACACTAAAATACAACAAAATACATTGCCTACACATAACCTTCCCTAATCGAAAGCTACGAACGCATTCTATAAACCGGACATTTGTTATGTAATGATGAGCAGGTTATGAGAAACCATCACTGCAGTTCACGCTTACACACAGACAAACAAACACACACATTATCACTCAATCGACCTACTTCTTCCGTCCAAATATCAAGAATGTCTTGGGGAAGATTTCAAAGCATAGCAAAAATAGAAAGGTTGGCCGAGTTCTGTACCCTCATTTATGCCTGCAATGCTTATCAGCTTTGATATCTCTTGGCCTCATGCAGGCTCAGTGAATACCTCCCCTGAGATTAGTGCTCATGCCATCCAGCATGGGCACTTTGACAGATAAAACCAGCGCGATGTATACAGCGTGTTCTACCTTCCCCTCCACACTGCAGATTTTTATCACCCTCTGTTTACTGTCACCAGGCCAAATCGAGTAACAGCCTGGCACTGTTCTATCCAAGTGCTGGCTAAAGTCCTGGCGTGGGGCCTGTTAAATAAAAAGATGGCTCCAACTGTGGGATCTTGCTGTGCGATGGGGCCAAATGCTTCTCTCTCTCTCTCTCTCTCTCTCTCTCTCTCTCTCTCTTTTTTCTTCCTTTATGTGTTGAAGAACAACACACACTAATGTCAGAATGTGTTCCTGCTATCTTCCTGGAAGCCTGCTTCCAGGTGGGCTGTGGTCCTGTGTTCTCAAACATGCCCCAGATCCTGCCATAAACTAAGTCGGCACAATTCACACACAAACCCCTTTTTATTCCTCCTCACCCCAGGGCGAAACCACATGTTTATATAAAAGCACCACAATCTGCAATTAACCTCCAACACACTGCTGGGTTTCCTGCACCGCCTGTCTGATCCTCTTCTGCCACACTACTATCTTTAGTGTCCTTAAAGGCACACACCCTTCGCTTTAACAACGATGCCATTATGCCACTGGATCAACCGTTATCAAGCCTGTCATTGTGCGTCTGGAATTCAAACACATTGCCAAGCTGTAACAACAAAAGATGACTGGAGGATCCTGCTCTTGGTGCAGAGTGATATGCTTTCTTTGTTGTACACCCTGGAATTATCTCTGCTTACAGACAAAGCAATGCAAAGACCAGTATATCAGATCAGACAGAAAGATGAAGGCAATGTCAGATGTTTTTTTTTTAAAGACTACAAACTCATGACACATCTGCATTCAACCACAAATCAATGCAAATACATTAAGAAGCCAAAATGTTTTGGGAGATCAGAGCTAAAAGCATTTTTTTACTTTATAATATTTCATAGCTTAACACGTGATTAATGAAGAATGTTTTATTTATTATTACTATATACACACAACTTATCTGCATTAACCACCAGTGAGGCAGCATATAAATAATAATTATCCAATGTTTGTTTAGAGATCAGATCAAATTAAAAAAATATAATAATAACATTTTCATTATATGACCTGTGTTTTAATAAAGATAAGCAGTTTTTTTATAACGCTGCCTACTTATGACTCATTACCTACAAAGCTATTTAAATGTTATTCACTCAGATACACAGATCTCAGGCTGATATTTACACGATTAAAGGCGTGGTCTGATTAAACACTGGGTCTGGTGACAAGAGGATGTAGAATTGCTTCCCCCGCGGACCTATAAAAAGACTCTCACGGGCAACTTTAGGGTCACTTTTGGGTAGTGTACCTCATGCTGAGAGATTGCTGACTGTTACACATGCCTCTACAATGCACACAAAGACATTTTGCACAATTGACAGAATGAGAGGGTCCTGGAATGGAAGAAGCACAATTCAACAAATGACCCACCATCGTGGCATTTATGGGACCAGCTAGGATGCAAGCTTTGGCAACCTATGAGTTTATATGATCTACAGGCCCAGTGGCAACATCTGTGGGCAAATGTACAGCAGGATGTCATACAGAATCTGTACACCTTCATTCTTAACTGTAACTGTATCTTGTATCCAGTCTAGAAGCAGCCAAACAGGGTACTAGAGGTTTAATTGTACAGTTTTTCGCCAATAAACTTACCCTCATTTCTAATACAATCATTTACATAAATCACATATTTACATAAAATACACATATACACTTGAATTCAATGAATGCAATATTTAACGTGTATCTATTCAGAGAGCACAGACTATTAGTTATTAGTATTTATTATTCTCAGATCACTTTGAATAATAATAATAATAATACCAATAATAATAATAATAATAATACCAATAATAATAATAATAATAATAATAATAATAACAATATCAATAATAACAATAATAATTAATATAATTATTATTATTATTATTATTATTTTATTATTATTATTATTATTATTATATAATATATTATAATATTATTATATATTAGTAATAATAATAATAATAATAATAATAATAATAATAATAATAATAATAATAATAATAATAATGGGTATTCTATTTATATAATATACTAACAAGATATTACAAATACAACTATAGTACATTAGCCTTCACTCATTACTCATTCTCTCTCTCACTCTTGCTCTATGTCTGTGTGCAGGTGAGCAGCCCTTCCCGTGTTTGGCTTCCTACGGGGCTTCAAAGGCAGCACTGAATCTCTTCATCAACACACTTCGCCACGAACTGGGGCCATGGGGGGTCAAAGTGTCCACTATCTTGCCTTCAGCCTTCAAGACAGGTAAGAATACCAGTCTGGAATATTCAAACATACAAGGAGACAAACGAATCAGAGAGATGTATGTGAATAAATGACCTTCGTCATATGTCCTTCTTTGTGGAGTTTACATAAAATGTGAAATTCTGTATAAACAGACGCAGAACACCACAATGTTCCTTTTCTCACTCAGTCACCTGTTGTACATGTAGTTATGTAAGTCTCCAGTATAACTGATTCAATACCAGTGAGTGTTGCTTAATGGGTGCCGCGTTAAACATTGCTTTTCACAGTGAAGTGAAATGAAAGGAGCCACGAGCTTCTTTTCAAAAACCCTCTAAAAGTCCTAATATGTCTACATTACATCAAGATTAGACCTCGAAACAAAACAGTCATTTACTTTCAGCTCGCTCAATTGAATTGCTTGTTTTTACCCTGCCCGTCTAGCTGCTGGGTATGGATGCTAACTAAACAGTTTGATCCTTTATACCAGCACTAATTTAGCTGACCACAGTGCCAAAAGCAGTTCTGGAGGGTTACGAGAGAAATGGCAGGATAAAGTGTGCCCAGACCTGTGTTTACATTCCTGTCAATTAATTCACCTCCGATTCCTTCCAGTCAAGCATCTCCCCCCGTTATGCTGGCACAGAACCTGCAGGCTCGGGCCAGCTCCTCTAATGCGTGAAAACAAAAGCAGTTATGTGTGAAAGTGAGAGAACATTCAACTTAACCACTGTGTAGTGGTTTAGGAAACATAGATAATTTATATGAGAGATACTGAGATGGCCGAGGGCGTGACAAAGATGTCTAGTAGATGAATGATTAAAATCAGTCATCAGTGAAATGAGTAAATGAGTCATTGATGCTGTGTAAAAATATCTGTCCTAAAATATCTCTATTTTATATTGTGTTTTATGATCTCCCACGTGTATGTATTTACATTACAATACATATACATATATACAGTATATATATGTACGATAGATAGATAGATAGATAGATAGATAGATAGATAGATAGATAGATAGATAGATAGATAGATAGATAGATAGATAGATAGATAGATATAGATATATATATGTGTGTGTGTGTGTGTGTGTGTGTGTGTGTGTGTGTGTGTGCGTGTGTGTGTGTGTGTGTGTGTGTGCGTGCGTTTCGTTTGGGACAATGTCAGCTCTGAGTATGAAGGCCTCGTAGTGAGCGGTCCAATTCTGCTTTTGCAGTGAAGTGACACTTTGCCCCAACTGTTGCTGTGATGACGTGGGGGATTCATCACATACGACGTTCTGTGTTCATGAGAGCCCACCATCCTGGTCTGACAGAAGGCTAACTTTGAGCCCCCCCGCCACCCCTTCACACTAGCTGCCCACTTTTCGGCTACTGGATTTGAACTAGTTTCCCACCCTGCCTTGGTCTAGTTGCCCACCTGCCATCACTGTTTATGTAAAAATTTACATGGACTCCAATTATCTTACTCTTACTATTATGACCACAATCAGACCATCATCATTACTCCAGCAGACCTGAGACAAACAAAACCTGTATGTCATATCTTATCTTGGAGGTCCAACAGTAAACTAAAGCTTGCTTTAGTTTTCCCGAATAAACTTATCCTTTTACTCTAATATTGTAATCAACTATTATTGATATCATCAATACAGTCACACATAAAGTTCCATTAGATTAAGTTATATAAAGTTTCCCAGATTATATCTAATAATTACATCCAATGACTATGTGATACAGCTCTCCTCAAGATAAAGGTGTTACAGTGGGTTCTTTGATCAATGCTGTAGAAGAACCGCATTTGTAATAGTGATGAGTGTCAAAAATGTCTGGATCAACCTTTTAAAATGTTCTTCATGCCCACATGTCAATATTCAAGCACCTTTAAGTTTGTATTGTTTTAATTGACTCATTAAAAACGTTTCTTGTCTGATTTGCTAGGTCGGAGCAGTAACACAGAGTACTGGGAGAAGCAGTACCAGCACCTGCTGCAGAACCTCTCCCCAAGCCTTTTAGAAGAGTATGGTGAGGAATATATGCTGGAGACCAAGGACCTCTTCCAGAACCATGCCAAAATGGCTTGTGAGGACTTGAGCCCTGTTGTCAACACCATTGTGGAGGCTTTGCTGTCACCGCAGCCTCAGGTCCGATATTATGCTGGGCCAGGCGTGGGCCTCATGTACTTCATCCACAGCTTCTTCCCCTTGAGTCTCAGTGACAAGTTCCTCCAGAAAGTCTTCCTGAAGAAGAAAGTCATACCTCGCGCGCTCAGGAAACAGAACGGTCTGATCCTCCTTAACCACAACAACAATGACATCAGCAGCAACAACAACAACATCACCATCAAGCCAGAGTAGCTTGAATATAGCTCACTGTACATAGACATGCTATAGGACCACTGATGTAATCCACTCATAGTGATCTGATGCCTATGTGTGTATTTGTTCTTGTGTTGTTTTATCGTTTTATATAAAGTGGGTTTTTTTTTTGTTTGTTTGTTTGTTTATTTGTTGTTGTTTTTTTTCATTTTTGAAGGGATCATTCGATTTGCAGTGATGGTTTGCACACCATTTGCCAATACTAATGAACACTGTAGGTGATGTGTTAGTGCTTGGTGGTTCCGTGAACGAATGGATTAGTCTCTTCTGATCCCTTATTCTTGCTCTGGTATATTTCACAAAGACAAAAACAGAAATGTGTATAAATTGTTTACCTTCCAGAAAACTTTCTTGACGTGCCTTGGTGACAAACACTCCCTAGATCGCAGACTTCAAAAGAACCGGACGCTTTGGTAACAAAGATTATTTGGATCATTTCAACCAGGGTGCGGTCCTATCTGAGCCACATTCACGAAGCTCACCATTCCCTGCCTGCTGCCAGTGAGGCCGAAATCCACTCCGAGACTGAAGTTGACTCAGCTGCCAGAATCCGGCTCCTTGTGGCACAGTGACTGAGTTGGCAAGCAGACTCTGATAAGAACCACTTCATTAACTCGGCTTTACTTTCCTTTGTCTTGCTGTTTCCGACTGACTCACGCATCATCATGTTCAAATCTGCTTCATCAGTCTCTTTGCATGAGAACTCTCATGTGTTAGTCAGGTGAAACTCATGTCTGCTATCCGGCTAAGTTAGCCAGCTGCAAGCAATAGCTGCCCCTCACTCATAATATCCACATTTATTAAGAGACCAATAGGTTTATTTTGGAGTCAAGGACCCTAGAAGTCAGTTGTAGTGTATTTTATTTGTTTTGTTTTTTTTATATATATAAATATATATATAATTGTTTTCTTTTTTTGTTTGTTTGTTTTCCATATCACCATTATTGTTGCTATTGTTAATATTATTGTAATAAATTGGAGTATTTATTCCAGTTTCTTTTTATGAATCACTTAAACTGTGAATTTTTGTACAAAAGTTTTAAAAAAGAATCAGAAAAAAAAAAAATGAAAATTGTTCACTTGTTCATTCTTAGACTGCATTAAAGTTGACTTTTTAAATAATTGATTTTCAGTGTTGTACATTTTTTTCCTCACATCAACGCTCAAACAGGAGTGTGGGGGTGGGAAATGGTTTGGTTAGTGGGGCCCTGCAAGGAAAAAAGGAATCAATCATTGGGGGTCAAGGTTAAACAAACAAGTTTGTCAAACGAACGGATCAATTGTGGGGTCACGCAGATGGAAAGGGGTTTGGTGTGCCGCCCCTGCTCTTAATCATAAAAGTGTTTAAATGCTTCTATGAGCCAGAGAAGAAAGGCTTTTGGCACCATAAAGAATCATGTTCAATAGTAAAGAAACTTTAAACTGTTAAAGAACCATTACATCAAGTGAATGTTATTTAGACCTAAATAGGGTCATTTTTCTGATTGGTCAGAGCTCTTTTTCTGAAAGCATCATTATAAAAATGCCAAAACTTTGAAATAGTATGATCAGAAAATTACAAATAAACCAGTGAATTTAATTTTTTTAATTTTAACCTTCATCCAACTGTAACTATATCTGTAATCTACACTTAATCTAAACTTAAACTATCCCTAACCCTAAGATTAACCATGACATAAACCCAACCTGAACTGAATTTAGCCCTAACCCTAAACCTAACCAACATTTTCCATCCATTACATCTGTTTTTATAACACATATCAGGAAACAATGGCATGTTGTGTCAATGTCACATTCTGCATTGTTCTCTGTGTACACTGAAGGTTTGTGTGCATTTTGCAAAACCACAGTGGACAGAAGCTTGATTTGAATCATGCAAGTATGTATGAAGTAACTGTGTGTAAGTACAAAAGTACTGTATCTTAGAATGGAGCATGTTGGTGATCTTGTACAGAATTGCTCCCCAGACCATGATACCAGGTCTTTGGACAAGTGACATGTAACCAGAAACCATTGATCTTGTTGATGTCCATGACATGAATTCCTTGGTCATCTCCACTAAGACAAAAACTGGACTGAAGAGGACCCGCTGCCATTCTGAGTGAATCCAATAGAGTCTGGCACGGCAGCATTGCAGTTCTGCATTTCCATCATTCAACTCTTTCTGGATGCAACATTTTCTTGTATATTATCAGTCACAATAAACTCTCTTTCACGGCTGACAAACCATCTTCAATTATGCATTAACCCGTAGCCCTATTTAAAGTATTTTTCCCCTTTTTGTCTCTTTTATTTGTAATAACACAGTAATTACATGAGACAGTCACATGCCATATGTTGATATTGTTATGGAACACATTTGGCTTCTCAAATATGTAATTACTTGAGGTGTAATATCAGATAATTCATATCTTCATGAAAAATTTCTGTCAAAGTTTTTGGCCAGGTTTTTAACAAAATATACCAACAACATTTTTTTTTTTAATGTAGAGACTTGAAACTGAAATTAAACCTTAGATCTCTGGTAAAAATGGTTGTAGCTGGGTGTCCGTAAGTTGCGAATCAAAAAAAAAATTGATGAAACATTGTTGTACACTTATCACTGTGAAAAAATATATGAGTAACATCAAATGGAATTCATTTTTTTTGAAGAACCCTCCTCTGGGATCCATGCAGATTTCTAAAACTGCTGGTCACAGCAGGCCCAGCCTTGAAGTATTCTGTTCAGGGCCAATATTTCAGATAATAAAACTGCTTTACTATACTGTATTTTAGGAACAGGAGCTTATAAAAACAGCTGTTATTATTGTTATAAAATCCTGATTTTCCACAATTAATTACTCGCAGATGCTTCACTGCACCACAATTTTTTTTAGAAATGGTAGGTTCTGCAAATTCTAACCACATGAGTATTGTGCTGTTCTGAAGCATTCCTGAGTTATAAAGCTAAGAAGAGTTTACATTCAGTTTATGATACAATTAAACTTTAGACTAAGGGTTTGTTTAGGTTTAGTTTAAGTTTAGAATAAATTCAGATTATGGTAATGCTTCAGGTTAAGGTTAGGGTAAAAGTTAGGTGAAGATTTAGATCAGCTTTGGTGTCTTAACTCCTCCATCAGTCATGGTTGGAGCAATGGGAGGAGACTAGTGGTGGATGCAAAATGTTTGTTTCGGAAGGAAGAGAGGTTGATGAATAGGGTCAGGGAATAGAGGTGAAGTTTCCAATTCTATATTAAACATTTTCATACAGTTCTGAATGGGACAGATAGAGAATAATCAGAAGAGAAAAGCAATGTGTCCCTCAGTACTTAGTCAGTTAGAAAGGCCAGAGACTGAGAAACCACATAACTTTAGGCATTGTCCTCAGACATTGTCCTAAATTCCTAGAAAGGCCCTTTACATTACATAGAACAGAGGACTAGAGTGAAAACACAGGACCCGGGCTTCCCATTCGGATGGCCAACCTAATGGGTTACAGCGCCAACGTGTTTCGCTGTCAGGCATGTTTTCCTCATTAATTGCATGTATTGTTTTTGGCCAGTGTCGAGTTTCGTTCTCTGATAGACTCTGATAGAACCACACAAAGGAAAGGAACAGTCACACGTCACGCCATGCTGGCCTTTGCGTGTTCATCGTTACTAAGTGGAGGTTTGGGTCAACAAATCATGCGCACTTCGTCATGGGAACAATGCAAACAGTGCTAGATTGAGAAGAGCTTGTGTTACATAAAGACAGAGCTGTATAGATGAGCTGGGTTCAGCTCCTATCTCAGCTACTACATGGTTACTAGGGCTTGGCTGCATGCAGTGCATATCAAACAAATCTGTGTATAAATACATTTTGTTATAATCCATTAAATTCAAAGTCAAATATTTCGAGCCTTTTTGTTGACAGTATGGAGCGCAAACTAATCCTGTGTCTTAGAATACTTATCAAGTTTGAATCAAGAATAGCCTCCTAAGACCCGAACTCTTAGGATGTTTTATTTCTCTTTGCTATTTGGGCTAATTGGCACCTGATTAGCGTAAAAACAAAGAATTAGCTTTTTACATGATGTAGTTCCTAAGAAAATGATGTCCACATATGAGGACTTTAGTTTTATATTTCATATATATGATACGTATGTATCATAGAACACAGTGAAGTAGCAATTAGTGATGATGTGCAAAACATTTATTTTATGGCTGAACATAGCAGCTTTTTTTTTCACCTTGGACTAACACATCTGGGTCATCCTGTTCTGAAAAGTCAGAGCTGTCATTGGCATGCTGAGCCTAGAAGGTCCATTCAAAATTCAAGGAACTGTATGATGTTCTTCTGTGGCATGCCACACAGAGTCAGGTCCTAGGAGGTTAAATATGTAAGGCTCTGAGTGGCTCAGTGGTCTAATGCACACCAAGGATGGCAAGTTCAAATCCCAGGTCATACGGTTTGCCTTCAACAGCCAGATTCTGAAAGGGCAAATTTGGCTGTTTGCCTGTTTAGAATGAAATGACTAAATATTCCATCTTGAATAGTATAGGGGCAGCCAAAGTTTTGTTGGGATTCTTTTTGGCAAAACATTAAGCAAGAATCTTCAACGACCATACAGAGTTTGTAATTGAGTTGTGAGTAGGATCTCCATCGCCATGACCGCAGAAAAGCTTCTCCTAAGTCTGACCACAAATGGGGCCTAAAATCAAAACCACCATGAATCTGTGAAAAGAACATCATGAATATAAATCATCGCTGAACTAAACTGTCAAACTGACAGTGCCTTTTCAGTTTGGCTTCAAGTTTGCTATTCACGGAAATGTCTTGGAACATTCTGGCATTTGAAAGGATCTAACCACTATTCTACAGCTATATCTGAGGTTAATAAGAAAAACTACATTTATCCATGTGCCAGTTCTGTCTCAAGAATAGATGTCACTGTGGCACACATGTCCATTTGTCTTGTTTCTCTGCCTCTCAGCCTTAAGTCTTCCTTTGATTGGCCTAAACTCTTCACACAGTGAACAGCAGGCTGCAGCTGTACCGGAATACCAACATGGCAAATAAGCCAAGGAGCTGAGTGACTTGCCAAGTCTTGTTTACACTCCAACACAGAGCCAGGGCCAGACAAGCGCACTAACTAGGGCACTTTAACAGTGGGATCTAGTGACCTGCGAGTGAAGCAAATCTTTTGCAAATTCTTCCCCTCGTCATATTGGTCAAGCCTGAGACCAAACATTACTGAAGTGTTCCCTGGTGTAGAATTTGGTAATAGTTTTTGCAACAATGCCGCTTGCAGCCCAAAATTATTGCTTGCACAGGGTCAGGGACAATCGAGGACATGTTGCTTTAGCTGCATTCCAAATCAACCCACTCGCAGAGTCCAAATGTTTCCATTAGACCAGCGGGTTTGTCCAAAAGTTGTCATTTCAGACCAGCTGCACAGGAGTAGAAATGAGGAACGGACTAGACGAAGCCAATTCTGAGAAAGAGGTTGAATTAATGATGCTCTCAGTCAACTGAGGTAAATATTTAGCTAATCTTAACTAAACCACAGAGGTTAGGACAAAAAGAGAGAAGGAACCAAAACTAAGCGCCGAGGGAAAAATCTGGGGTAAAGGGCAGGAGATTGCACCATTTAGCAACAGACCAGTCATATACAGATAAAATTCACAAACAGAGCAGTGTGGTCCAACATCACCTCATGGAAGGGGTCACCAAGCTGAAAATGGACCAGCTGGTGGCTCTGGTTTATAGCCTAAAACACTTCTGTCATCACACCCACCATCTATGGTCTCAAAACCCTTGATGCTACTCCAGACACCATGAGCTCTTCAGGACACGCTGAAAGATGAGTACTGATGATCTGACTGTGGGGGTGGTTATGGAGGTCTGCTGGAGTGTTTAGTATGCCGACACTGTCATGCAAAGGCCTTGGGTCTCCAAAATAAAAGAAAAGTTAAATAAAACTTCTCAGAAGAACAAAAACCTTAACTTTTACTGGAAGACAGCGTCCAAAGATGTTATTCCAGTTCATTTTTATTGGTCCATTCATCATAAAAATGTCAATACAATACAAATGACAGTTCCAAATGAGGACAGAAAGCGATAAACAATGGTTTTGCACAACAGTGACAAAGTCCATACAGTCAAGGTGTGCTGCAGGTTCTCAGACCATGAAGCCCACATGTCATACTCTTTGGTGATGTCTCCAAGGGGCATGGCGAGCACAGTGCTGTACAGCGTCACAGTCAGGCAGATGCTTGGAACCCTACACTGGCCTTCTGCAAGATCAACACACTCAGGAATAATCTAAACCTGTGACGCTTCCAAACACAGAGCATTTGAGATGATGGAAAGTAGTTACTCGAGCATCTGTCATGCTCACTTGAATTGGATAAATCCAAGACCGCATAGGAGGGTTTTCCAGGAACAGCAGAGCACCAAGTACTATGTGGCCTAACAATGTTAGCACTTCATTTCTTTGATCAGGGGAACATAGCATAAAACCTTGAATGACAAATAGAAAAATGCATTCACAGTTCCCAGCATTTCTACATTGGTTTCAATGTTTGATGCTTTTTTTTTTATTGCTTTCACGCAAACATGCATTGCTTTGTCATGGTTTGCAAGAAGAGAAGGGACCCAATATAGTGTTTAAACTCACAAGCTACAAATGGGACATCAGTCCTGCTTTTAGATTTAGGGCTTCAATAGACAGAGTGAGTCCCAAATCAACATGGAATCAAGCTCAAGGTCAAATAGCAGGTTATTATAGTAACACATTACCTAGATCTTATTTTCCCCAAACAGCAGAACAGGCCATTTAATCCATTCATTGCAAGAACACTAAATGACCATTATAAGCAGTTGTTTAATATTTTACCATTTGGGGCCATGTCCTTATTATTAAGCATTATTGACCAGTTGTGCACAAAACAGTTTCTGACCATTACTGATGACTCTCTAACATTTAACCTCCCCAGAAGACATGACCTTCAGATCCACCAAACGCTCTGCTAGTTTATATACAAAATTGTGACATATATGATCTGTATTTTATTTCATGTCCTGACTTCAGCATACTGAACAAACTTCACCAAAAGTGCCTCAAAAGTGTCTTTGTGAGCTTGAAACCTCCAACTCTGTGGTTTCAATTTACCAGCCACATGACTGCTGGTGTCACGGTGACCTTATATGGTGTCAAGATGCTGAAAATGAAAATCACAGTTCTAGCTATGGTGCTTAATGAAGCCAGATATCCAGGATACAGTTGTGTACTATGGAGGGATACTGTTGCCATGATTATTATTATTATTATTATTATTATTATTATTATTATTATTATTATTATTATTATTATTATTATTATTATTATTATTTGTCTCGATTTTTCTGATCGTTTTTGTTTGTTTTTATCTTACAGCAATGAATCTGAACAGACAGAATCGGTACTGGTTCTGAGAACTGCTCCTTTGAGCAACAGTTTAACAGACAGAAACACCTTGTAGAGGAGAAATAAGAATGGTCAGAATGGTTGAAGGCTACAGTAACATCTCCGTAGAATTGTGGTAAGCAGAAAAGCATCTCAGAATGAAAATGTCCAACCTTGTAGATGATGAGCTACAGCATCAGAAGACTACAGCAGGGCCCACTTCTGCCTGCCAAGAACAAAAAGCTGAGGCTGTTGTGGACACAGGGTCACCAGCATGTGACAGTTGAAGACTGGAGAAACATGGACTGGTCTGATAAATCTAGATTTCTGCTGAGGAATGGTAGGGTTAGTGAACATTTAGACCCAGTCCATGGTGTGAAGAACGTTTCTGGCACACTTTAAGTGTGTTACTACCAATCAATAATAGCTTGAATCTCACAAACTAAGTACGGTTGCTGACCATATGCATCTCTTCATCTTCTAATGGCTACTTCCAGCATAATGACTAGTTTCATGAACATGACAATGAGATCATTGTTCTTTAGTGGCCTACACAACACTTGACAACGTGTTCAGTGTTTCTCAGAGGCTTTTCCAGCTACCAGAACAGAATCCAATAGAATACCTTTGGGAAGTGCCGCTGAAAAATGTGCAGGAATTGCATAACGCAATTATGATAACATGGATCCGAATTTCACAGGAACGTCTCCTACATCTTGTAACCATGCAATGATGAACTGTGGCTGTTTTGAGAGCAATATTGGTTAGTCTTCCTATTAAAGTGCTTGTTGAGTGAATATTACTATATGAACTGCCTTGAATTGGTGCAAATATTGATCCTTGTCCATGCAAATCAATACTTACACCAATTCTTTTTATTTTTACATGCTAGGCCAGATCCTGCAGGACAATAAAAGTGCTTATTATAGCTATGCAGATGACACTCAGTTCTAGATCAAGTGTTCCCCTGATGACCTGTCAAAGACAAAGTCAAAGTCAAAGTTATACATGGTAGCAGGTAACTGCCGGCACACATGAAATAAAGATAGGGAAAGAATATAGAAAAGGAATATGTAATTAAATTAGCTAATAAAATAACAAGGATGTAGTAAATGAATGAATGAAGAATTAATAAAAGTGTGCAGTGATGGAATGACCATTGGGAAAACTGGGAAAATTCCTGTTGAGCTGCTATGTGTGTGGCTCATTGAAAGGAAGAAGGAGCCTGTCACATTCTTCCCAGTTTGTAATGTGTGAATGAATGAATGAATGAATGAATGAATGATCAGTCAGTGTCAGTGTAACTGCATTGAGCTCACTGGTAATTGGATGCATCTTAACTTTCAATGCAGAAGTGATCATATTTGGCCTTAGCAAATAAAACTGAAGGTCATTGCTTATCTAATTCCTAAAACACACTGAAAAAAGCCCAGTTTCAACACCATATCTTTATATCTCTTACAACATCAGCTTCGATCACCTGAAAAACTGCAAAATTCACAGACTTTATGAGGGTAGAAAATCTAGAAAAACACATGCATTTCTTTCCAGAAGTCGAGATTACTGTATTGGCCTGCACCCTGGGCTCCATTAGAGAGCTGCCAGAGTACTAACAAAGCATGAACACATTACTTCAGTACTCAGGTCATTAGACTGGCTCTCAGCTGTAGAATAGACCATAAAATACTGTTCCTTGGTTAAAAGCATTAACATTTAGAACTCTGGGCCAATTTTGTGGGATGTTTTTTTGTAATTTGACATATTTGTATTCACCAAATCATTTGAAATGCATTAATTATTTTCATTTAGTTTGTTACAGCAAATAAATATAGATTTGGAAACCGACAAAAGCAGTGTTTCTGTCTCCTAATACTGGAATTAAAAAAGCCCTGCTGATCTTCTGCCAGCTCACTACATTGCATAGCCGAGCTACTCCACACCAGCACTGTCCTTCAGTGATCTCCACCATTACGCCAATAGAGTAACTTACTCTTACAGCCAACAACACTGTCAATCTCTGTGTGACATAGAACTGCTTCGCTAAAAGGTCACCTGTGGGTAAATGTTACACAGTTAACTTGAATTATATTTACTGACCTGAAGTTCAAATTCATCTTTACTGAATTGGTTCATCTGTAAGTGCCTTTGAACAGCTTGGCAAACTACTAGTCAGACACTAGTGTGTCTCAAAAAACAATTATATGCATTATATGACATTCATAATACTTTATAGTGACTGTCATAAGCCTGTATAATTGCTCATAAGTACTTACAAACATACAAAACTATTTTTAAAATATGAGCATGTGACTTTATGTTCAAAAGAAAATCATAAATACTAAAGTTGTAATGCACAGATAACTGTGTGTTACAAGTAATAATGCATTATAACATATACATATGTAATTTCCATACTAGTGGAAAACCAAAGTCATATGAAACCTACCCTATGCTGGTCAAGAGAAAAAAGAGAGCAGATTTTATATTTGTATTTTCACATAAAATCTGTCTCGATTTTCAGTGTTAGTTTAGTAAACAATCTTTGATTAGTAAAATTATTTTGAGGTTTATTTGACTAACATTTACTATTTTTAAATAAGCCTTTCTTACTACCTAACAAATATACTGTGCCATATTCCTGCTCTTATGAATGCTTTTATGCCTGAGATCTCTATGAAAGTAGCCTTAAGAAAGGCTGTGATGTGACCATCATTTTGATCATTTTGGACGTTGCTAATAACAATATTTTTAATGCATTTGAAACTAAGTCATCAATGACTAAATGTCATTCTTTCACAGAAACATAATGCTTTATTCTTATGTGAATGCAAAAATGGAAAACCAGTGCTATTAAAAATGATTTTTCAAACTGAATGAGATTTAAAAATGAATCTGACGTTGCAACATTTCTTACGTATCTCATATGTAAAGACACTGATGATCAAGCTCATTACCACTGGTATAGTGGCACACTAGTGGTACACAAAGAAGTAATGTTCTGCTCTGTGTTCTGAACTCTCACGCCTCGTGTGTTATTATTTGCTATTTATCTTTTCACCAAATCCTCATTATTGACACTTCATTACCCTAGTGCAGAGAAACAGAACATGCACACTGCTTTGTTTACATGGCCATCAACATGACTTTGAGTGATGAAGCCAAGCGTTGTACTTGGTGGAAACTCTCATCCCACCGTGGCCCCATCTCCGTTTACCCAACAGGCAAATATTTCCAAAGCCATTGTTCGATGTTTGTTTTCTTCCATTTGGTGGTTTTGTTCTTGTTCTGCATCTCATTCAACTCAGCCTATCTGGGGTCAGAACATTTTTTAGGCGCTGATTGTGCTTTGGTGACCTCTGCTATTTTCTAAGTCACCACACAAGGCAAAAGGCACCAGCTTAGAGGAACATTGCTAGGGGTCAGGGAGCATTAGAGGGCCAACACAACCATTAAACCCAACACCCTTTGTGAGAACTAGGTTAACACTGGCGCCAGATTTTAGGTTGTGTTAATTACTAGCCAATAGCTTGAGACAACTTCAATAACATTAATTTCATCCACTGGAAAAAAATAATAGAGAGGCAATAGGGCTCCAAGCTTTGATGAAGTAGGCTTTGAGGAAGTGAGGAATGCTGCCATTATAATGACATCTCCCTCCATCTTCTCCCCTGTGCTTGTTGAAAGAGAGTTCACAGCCATTGTCGCAAGATTTAGCGCTTTATAATTGGACGTAACATGCAGAAAATGCAATTATGTTTGAGTACTTTGTCCGAATATTGCCGGGTGTCCAGTAAATGAAATGTTTTTATCTCATTGCATAAGCGTTTGTGTGCCGGGTCAGTGCATGTGCGTAAAAAGGACGTCAGTTCTCAGGGGAAGTTCAGATCCTGCTTTAGGCCCAGCTTAAAGCAGTTGGCCACTCATACATTGTTGAACATTTCCTTCCATTTGCCACCAAAAGGACCACTGCTGTGCTTCTGCCGTCTACATGTCCTTCTATCTTGGAGTCACTGAGTGCAACAGCATAATAGATGGGTTTTAACTTTCACTGAAGGCCACAGTATTTATTTGTCTAAACACAAATAGAGTTTAATTGGGTCAGCAAGTTTGATCATGACTTGAATATAGCTTGAGAACTTTCTCAGGCCAAGGCTGACCTGACCTAAACCGCAGCACCAAGTTGTGACTCTGAACCGGATTTAGCCCAAAGAAATCCAGGCTGAGCCCAACCCAAGTCTGACCACCACCAACTGGAGGCCAATGTAAACTTGGCATTCGTGATGTCAGTGCCTGCTGAGTCAGTCCATTATCTGTAAACCAAAACTACTTACCAAATTAATTTGAAAAGCATGTCAAATATTGGACGATATACTATAGCACGTCAAAAAGGTTGAATGTGAGAAAGGTGAAATAATTACTCCAAAGTTGCCTTGAAATATACAGAATAGAATTACAATGTCAAGTTTGATAAAACTTCATATGAATCCCGTATTCATAATGCATTATATGGCATCCATAATACCTTATAGGGACTGTCACAAGCCTATATAATTACTCATAAGTATGTTTATGTTTATAGTTATATATGTTTAGTGACATGCATAACAGTTAGTGTTGTGAGTGTGTGACCTCATAAAGACTGGGATTTCACAATGCATTATAATATCTGTTCACAAGAACATTGTACATATTAATAATACATAATGCACTATAACACAGGTTTGTATTATTATACTTTATACTTTTACTTTAAGTTATAATACATTTCAATATATGTGTGTAATTTCTATACTGGTGGAAAACTGGTTAAACAGCTCTTGACCAACATGACCAAAATCAATTGAAACATACACAATCCTGGTCAATAGCTGGTCAAGAGAAATAGACCAGATTTTTTTTATTTGTATTTCACATAAAATCATTTCATTTTCAGTACTATTTTAGTAAACATACATGCTGATATGCTTTAAAGGCCATGCTAATTTTGCAGGATACTTTGACATCCTTATATTACAATAAAATATTTATTTCTAAGAGACAGATATCATTTTCAGGACATCCTAGGCTACTCAAATGTCTTCAATTGAGATGTAAATATTAATAGAATTTAGACATTTATATGTATATGAATATGTTTTGATAAAAAATGTGCTTGGACCTACAATTTGGGGGTTAAATTTGGCTTAAAAGAACTAAAAACACTTTATATCTTATCTTATATTATCATCTACTTCACTGGTCACTGGTCACTGGTCTCGTCTCACCCCTAAAGCATACAGGCCATGTGTCGGGGCAGACGTGAACAATCAAATGTTTCATTGTGTAAAAGCCAGGAGGAATTAAGCTACAGCAAAACATCCCTTGGTTCTGTGAGCACATGGGCAACGGGCTTAGCAAGCTCCGAATGCTTATGGCTGGTGGTCGGCATATGTGTACATTCCACCAGCCTGTAGATGAGTGTGTATGTTTCAGTTGTCATACCATTCAAACTTATTGGTAAAGATTCTGCACTCTGCATGAAACTGCACACTGGCCTGCTTTCCCATGGGCACTTAAGACAGATCTTTTATGACCTGTCATATTTCAGACGCCTCCCCCAACACTTAAAATATAATATTTATATGAGCATCTAATTAGAGAGCCTCAGAGGCATTACCAACTATGTGCAAAACAGGGGCTCCAAAGCAGGAGCACTGGGTGCACTGGATGTACACATGGAAACACAAGAACTACGTTTCCCAGCATCAGCAGAAAACCAAAAGCAGCTCTGTGAGTCATCCTCACATCCTTGGCCCACCACTAATTATGGGGATTTGTAATATTCTGCTGATTTGCAAGAATTCTGAATCCAATTAAAAGAACAGTAAATGTGCCTTGAAAGCTTCAGCTGAGGAAATTGCAAATCTTCCAATTATTAGATTTAATGTACAATGTAGTGCTGGCCAGTGTGATGAGAATTACAGTGCTTGGACTCTGTAATCATAACAACGGTTAAGCAACCAATTTGCAAGCTCATGTGCAAAACTGTGACTCAAAGCAGGTCTGAAGGCAGCTCTGCCTCTGAGGCAGAACAAACGCAAAGATAAAACAACCATTAGGCAGAGCTTCAAAAACGTGCATCTGTCCTTCAGAGCTTTATATGTGGATGAAAGGTGTGCAATATAAAGTTTAATTTTAATTAAATCCTGTTGCAAAACCTTAACAACCACCAAGCCATGCCTTAACAACCACCACTTTCACTGTTGCAACACCTTAGCAAGACATTTTAGGACTGTTGGAGACTTCTTTACATATCTTGGGACCTGCTCTTGGCCTGAAATTCTAAGGGCAGCCTGATCCAGCCATGTGCGCAGCTGTTCCTCCAGACAGTGGAACGGCTGATCTCCAATTGTTCTGAGATCTTTTTAAACCCCTTCCCAGACTCATATGGATCTGCAACCTTCTGTCAGAAGGCCTCAGAAAGTTATTTGGATCTTGTCATGGTGATACCACTCACTTCAACAATCAAGAGCAAACCAAACCCTTTAGAGTATACAAAGCGTTCCTTTCATCCTGCAAAAACACGACATCTGATGTATATTTGATGATTAATCTGTTCCTGTGTTAATAGCTCACGTTTTAATATAAATACCACACATCTGCACCTGGCTAATGTTTGACATTAGTGTAAACACATTTTTCTCATTGTATGCTTGAAAAACATTCTCACAAGATTTGATCCTGTAACTAGCCTTTGCTGAAAGGTCCACAGGAACATTTACAACACAATTCACATCTACAGCCAACTATTTTTGATTACTGCAATACAATGTTTCAATTTACTAATATTTTAAAAGAGGAAATGAAATTAAATGACTTTGAAGAACCTTTAAAAAAAAAGTACAAAGATGTCGTGAAGTTTCCTTGAATCACCTTTACTCCACAGTTTTTAATTGAAGAACCTTGTACTTTTTACAGAGTAGGACACCTGTGGAGTCACAACTGTTCACAGTGGAGGTGATTCAAACCAGAGGTCTCAAAAAAGCAAAAATGACTAATTAGTCATTAAAAACTTAGCACAATTAAAAGTGACAAAAACATGGCCTCCAGCTGAGATACTGTTTTGAGCTTTAAGCTATTTTTAACATACACATGGTGGAGAAATGCTTCTGTTTAAGGAAAAATGTTCTTCTATTTCTGCTAGAAGATGCTGTACTTTGGCATCAATTGTGGCAAGAGGTAGCATTGGTACCATGATGATATTTTAGGATTGTTGCAGACTTCTTTACCTGCACTTATGCTGAACCTGACTTGGCCACGTGGTAAATTATTATCCGAACAATGGAACGGCTAATCTCTAATTGTTCTGAGATCTTTTAAAACCCCATTCCCAGACTCATATGTATCTGCAACCTTCTGTCTGAAGGCATCACAAAGCTCTTTGGGTTTTTTGATGGTGATATAATTAATCTCACAATCAAGAGCAAACCAAACTAATGTCTGAGATTTAAATAAGATTGCCTCCTCCAAAATCCTAGCCGACCATGTTCTGACTCCAACTGATGTGGTGCACCTGATTCTAATTTTACATATTACATAACATCTAGCATCAAAGCTAATAAGTCCTCTTAGAGTCAACTCAGACAAACTGAGAGTCAACCCAACATTACTGTAACCAAGCAAAAACTACAAAAATGAAAAGCGTACTCTGATGACCTCAATTACACCTAAACGTAACCAACACCTTTATTTATATCTAAGACTTAACCTTCACCTACACCTTAATCTATACTTAAACTTAATTTTAACCTACATAATAATGTAGAAATAAACTTTGACTTACACTTTACATTATACCATTATAATACATTATAATTATATATTAATCTGTCCCTAAACCTAACCTTAACCTACACCTTTAATCTACACCGTAATCTATACCTAAACTTAACAAACACATTAACCCACACCTAAACCCAACCTTAATATACACCTAAACCTACACCTTAACCTATTCTTAATTCTTAACCCTAACCTTAACCTAACATTAACACACACTTTAATCACACATAAACCAAACCTTAAACTAACTTTAACCTATACCTTAATTTACACCTTAACCTATCCTTAACCTACACCTAAACCTAACCATAACCTAACCATAACCTACACATTAATCTACACCTTAACCTATCCTTAACCTATACCTTACTCTACACCTAAACCTAACCCTACCCTAACCTTAACCTACACATTAATCTACACCTTAACCTAATTTTGACCTACACTATATTCTACACCTAAACCTACATTAACCTAACCTTAACTATGGTGAAATGAGGCGTTCTTGGTGGTCAGGTGCAAAAACAACCAAATAGGTTGTATTTGTGGAGTAAAACCATTCACATATATCAATATTTCAATGGAAGATCATGTTGGTTCAAATGAAGATCAAATGTAAATATGTTTAAATATGTTTAAAAAGAAATAGGTTTTTCATTGGACGTCAATTTTGTAATAGCAGAGAACTGTGGGAAGTGTCTCTTGACCCTTCTGTGCTCGTCTCTTGGCTGCAGAGTTAACAGCTGCTAAGACAATTTGCTGTCCTTGCATTCAGTAGCGTTCATGCCATCTTCTGTTTTCCTGTCAGTCAAACATACAGTGCACTATCAAGCCAAAAGCACATGATTCTGCTTACTGTGCTTACAGTTTAATCATAACGAAAGAAGAGTGAGTGAGGGTTCAGGTAGTGATACATCAAAAGAGCCTACTAACCAAATATCACTTTAATGGAGACATGATCCACAGTCCAGGTGTTAAGTAGCTGAAGTCGCTTTGGCCTGCAGCAAAACTGACATTTTACACAGAACCTCATCTTAATGGTCTCACACTGGGTGCCATGACCAACTCTACAGACAACATGTTATAACATAGTAACAGGTTTTTATATATCATGGAAAACAGTTATGCAAGTTTCAAAACAAGTCATTCCCTCTCTAGTCATTCAGTCCACATACGGACTCTGAGCTGCCAAAACATTTAGAATTACAGCTGTGGTCATACATTTGCAAACACTAATCATGGAAATGGATATCATGGCAATATTGGGCTCTCAGTGGTTTATTCTGTTCTTTTTCTGGTGCAGAATTGGGTTCTGAAAGCAATGTTTTATGGCCAGAGATAAATATTGAGTTATTTGGCCACAATGACCAGAGGTATGTTTGGAGGACCTTTACTTCTCTAAATACTGTTCCAACTGTTAGGCATGGTGGTGTGAGCATCACGTTCTGTGGCTAATTTGCTGCCAGTGGAACTGGTACATGGCACAGAGGATGGAACTGTTCTTTTTCTGGGCCAAAACTGGGTAACACCGTACAGCCATCATCAAAAAATAGTTGCACAACTAGTTGCACCCAGAAGGATGTGTCGGACTGCCATGGTATTTGAATGGAAGATAAGGATGACCAGGAATAATAAACAATTGAAAGTTTAGACTGATATGGGTCAGAGCTACACATACAGTATTTGTATCTTAGTATGGTCTTGGGTATAATGTAACATGCCAGAAATATTGTTCCTAATGATGTCCAGTGATAATCCATCCCATTCATCTTGAATATTCTCACTCGGTGCCTTCAGATTTTGCAACGGGGAGGTTGATGTTGATAGTGCATCTAATCAGGGGATAGGTCGGGTGATGTGACTGGCCATGGAACAGTATCTGTGTTTTGAAAGATGGCAGCAGTATGTGGACGAGCATTGTCCTGTGTGCACCATATTGTGTGTAGGCCACTGGTTACAGGACCTCATTAACGTATTGTTGGGGTATCAAAGTGCTTGTAATGAAGACCAAAGTTGATCTGGCATTTTACAAAATTGCACCCCACACCATGACAGAAGGCCTTCTGGATGTGTGATGCATTACAACAAACTGTTGATCTTGGTGCTGAGCACTATGCCTCCCCACATGGATTTGTTGGTTGTCTCCACCAGGCCCCTGAAACATGTGGCCACTTCTGTGGAAGAAGACCTGAATTGTCACCCTCAGCTGACAGAAAACTGGTCTGGATGTTTAAGAACAACCTGTTGGAACACCAGTGTAACCATCTACAATCAGATTTACATCTCTCAGTCTGAAGGAAAGTTTTATGGCCAGAGACAAATATTGAGTTGTTTGGCCACAAGGACCAGAGGTATGTCATTGTGGACCAACAACTTAATATTTGTAACACTGTACAACTGTTAAGCATGGTGGTGGGAGCAATCCCTTGGTACCATAGATCATTTTATGAAGTGTGTAGTACCTTCTTATGGGCTAGTAAGAACTGACACAGCAAATGTATATTAACTATCCATCCAATCACAGCTCAGGACAAGGTCTAATTAGTGCTACAACTTGTTGGAACTGCAAAATTCCAGAACATTCCTTTCTTAATTTGATCATTTTTCGGCATTGAAAGGAGAGCTTATGGCATGCCTGAATATCACATGCTGTGCATCCATTAGTTAAAATAAGTAAGACCCTAAGCTCAACTGGTGGGGGGCATGGGGGTTCTGTTTTGAGTGTCTTTTATTCTATATTGGCTTTGAATGGGCCATTTTACAGTTGAGCTGATTGTGATGGTAGTTATGAGAGATGTTCAAATCATGAATTTATGAGTCCTTCTCTCTCTTGCACTCCCCTGTGTGACCAGCCCTCTGAATTCATGTGTTTTGGCCAGTGGCTATAAAAGAAGTGCTGTATGTTACAGGTGGAATTTTTTGGTTTTAATAAAATTTTATAATTTTACAATAATAATAATGATACAATTATTATAATAAAAAATAATTTTCAACAAAACCCCCTAATCTACCTTAAAAGATTGGGTCTGTGCCAGGAAACTAACTAATTTAACTGAACACCAAATCTGCGAAGTCAAGCCTACAAGTCAAATATTGTACCAGGATTCCTCCAGAAGCATGTTAATGGCTACCCAAAGAGTTTTTCTATTAAACATGGATGTTGGACAGTCTTGACCAGTTATGTAAAAGTCAGTCACAACAAACTTTTACATTAACAATAAAGTTGCACAGTAACAACCTTAAAAATTAACTTGGACTGGCTTTGGCACATAAAACCATAAAAATGTCATAAGCAGCCCTGACCTAACCTCCCCAACCTCCAAAAAAATAATTTGTGCTTAAAAAGGGGTCATTTTACATATTATGCAAATGAGCTCAAAATCAAGGGGTGACGTTATATGGGGCAAGTAATCAGTGGAAAAGATTTTGTCTCTGTCATACAGGGAGGAATACATGGACCTCGAAGTTTGATGCTTATGTCTAGTGCCACCATCAGACCAATCGGGCTGAGCTTATGTGCCTGAGTATTGGGAGGGGCTACTACCTGTTGACCAAGTTTCATGTTCGTATGACTTAAGGTTTGGTCTGTTCACTCCATTATAAGGGAGAAAACTAATAGCATCAGTGCTTGGACCCCTAATTAGTCCCTTTATGAACAAGAAAAACACAACACAGTGTCCCATGGTGTCAAAAAACATATGTAGCTACACACCGTGAGAATGTGTCCTATCATTCTTACCAATGCGTAGATTGGCAGATTAAACGCAGGAGACACTGCTTACTTAATATGTCAATTCATCTCTTTGGAAGCAAATGGAGGTGCCAAAACTTATGTAAACACTTTTTTGTGTTGTTTTGATATGATTTGACAGACACCCCACTCTCTGCCAGCTGGCATGCAATACGTCTCGCCCACACAACCTGCAGCTGATACTTGCCAACACAAAGGAACTACCCGGAGTACTTCAATCTACCCAAAATAATAATAACCCCTTTGTTTCTAAAGCACATTTTACTGATGGCACGACCTGTCAAGATGTTCTAGTGTTTGTACCAGTCCTGTCAGCAAAGACACTTAAGTTTGTTATTTTGGAGTCATTTCGGTCTAAAACTCTAAAATCAGTGGTGTGACCAACCACACAGTAGCACTGATTATGTTACCAGTGTAACAGAATAATAAACCTCAATAAGGTATTACAAATAAAAATTCATTCAAAAGTAAGTAACCAGAAGTTTACCATCTGGGTGTAACTGACCTTTTGGATTTACAGAACAAGGTCAAATCAGGAGTAAAAATGACCAAAATAAAATGTGAATACAAAACATGTTTGCTTTATATTGTCATTAATAATCCAAAATAATCACATTCTGTCCTTTTGGGGCTTGCATGCAAAATCACTACTCAAATCACTTCTGTAGGCAGTGCTGCCTTAGAGGCAGAACAGCTTTAGAAACATGTATCTGCTTCTCAGAGCTTTATATGTGGATGCACTGCATGAAATGAGTGTAGGTTAGTTCGAGATTTTGTTGTTTGTGAGAATTTATTTTATATGTTGTTGGATTTTCAGAAAACTACCTGCCTCCAAGGCAGCATTCCACAGCTTCTATCCAAGCTTACCTTTACCATGTGCAAGTAGAGAGAGTAGCAGGACATTTACATTTGACAGTGTCACACTAAGAGTCATGTCTTCAATTCCACTATACTAAAGAAGAATTTTAATTCTCTAACAATGGCAATTGCTCTGCTTCAGGGATAGCTCTGCCTTCAGAACCTTTTGGAGTAGTGATTTTGCACACAAGCGTTTTGTGTGTGTGTTTGTGTGTGTGTTTGTGTGTGTGTGTGTGTGTGTGTGTGTGCGTGTGTGGTGAGGAATACACAATATTACTCAAAATCTACTTGGGTTGAAGTAAAGGTGTTCTCTGAATATTCACTGGAGGAATACATGCCAATTTACTCGGGTACATGTAACGCTAACTGTAACTTGTAACTCATGGCTCGTGTTTAATGGTTGTGTCAGACAGATAATGGACATTTTTTCATGTGAATTTCATTACCACATGACTTACAGTGGTACTGCTGATGTGTCTGAATATGACTGAGGCCTTGGTGCCCTCTGCTGGTTGGTCAGAGTTAGTACTTTATAAACAATCTATAATTCAAATATTAATCAGTTAATCAATGAAAAAAGTGGCACAATAGTGCAGCAGGTAGCTTGTGTTCTGCCCTGCTCCAGGGGCCTGTGGCTGTGGATTTGACCTCTGTGAGCACTTAGGCTTGTGTGTTCTCACTGTGTTCAGTTTTCTTCTACCTCAAAAAATGCACACAGTAGAGGAACAGGCCCTGTGTGTGTGTGTGTGTGTGTGTGTGTGTGTGTGTGTGTGTGTGTGTGTGTGTGTGTGTGTGTGTGACTGACTGACTGACTGACTGACTGACTGACGGACTGACTGACTGATTGATTGATTGATTGATTGAGTGTGTGTGGTAACCTGGGATGAACTTGCTCCGTGGCCTGGGGCTATTCCTGTGTTTTGCCCAATGATTCTGTGTAGACTCCGGGATCCTCCGTCAACCTAACAAGGATAGTGGAGAAAGCAAGAATAATAACTATGATAACAGAATAAAAATAAAGATTAATTTCCTTTAAGTTTCTTTAGCTGATTAGAATAGCATGCAAACACACACACACACACACACACACCTCTCTCTCTGTCTCTCTCTCTCTCTATCTCTGTCTACTGTATCTATCTATATAATGTCTATCTACATGTACATATAGTGCAGTTCATGTTGTTCATCAGTTCATCAGTGGCAAACAGTGAGAGGGTTGCTGACCTTATCAAGCCAGTGGACAGATATCTGGGACTTACCATCAACAATAAATTATTCTAAATTTACACATTACTGCTCAGTCAGGCAACATCCCTTGAATGCTGTCCCCCGCACACTTGACGCACACAAGTTGCCAAAGTAGCGACCCTGGTTTCCCTCTGATCTTACCCTCTTCAGCTGTTTCTCTGCAATCCCTACTTGTTTGTATGTTGTCTTCCACATGCCCCTCCTTATCCACATGTGCATGAGTAGGACTGCCCCCTGCTGGAATTGTTGGGTGAAATCCTTCATGTAAGTGGTGCACCTATTTCTGTCCACTACCACCACCATCGTGCTATGGTAATATCCACGTCCAATATGGAGCACAATACATTGATGAGACCCTTGTGGATACTACCAACACAACAGCATGAGTTAGAATGAAAGGCATGAGCAACGAGACAAACTTATATCGTATATACACTCGGGTAAAGCCATAAGGCCCATATTTGCTTACATCACATGCACAGCGAGTGTGAAACATAAGTCATTTGCAGGTTCAAATCCCAGGTCATGCCGCTTGCCATCAGCAGAGATCAAAATTGGTCATGCTCTCTCAAGGTGGGTAGGTGGTGGTTGGCTTCACATGCATTGGAGAAAGCATGTACTTTTCTTCACCCTGCTCATTTTTGACCATCGTACGTGATAGGAGAGTCCTAACAGGCTTGGCTAATTGGCACTTCCAAATAAAGTGGTAAATTGGGAAGAAAAAAAACACACGGATTCAGAAACAAATGTTCCATAGACTGTATTGTATATATATTTGTATTTATAACACAACATAAGCAAAATTGTTACAGCAACAATTTATACAGCATGAAATGCCTGAACACAAGGTCCGGTCTTAAATCAAGATATATTCATATATACGGTCTGACCTTTAACAACTGTAATTTCTTATTCATAAAATCTGATCTACACCATAAGTTACTCTTGCACTATTTCATCACTAATTTACAAAAAACAAAAAAGCACGGTTTACACAGACGTCAGCAGCAAATACAGAATCAGGCATCCACACAACAAAGAGAAACACTTTTTCTGTTTGTTCTCTCCCCCAACCCCAATTCCCCAAATATATTTTAATAGCTGAATAAGGGTTGGACTCTAAAGATGATTGGGCTTTACAAAGGAATGGGGCTTTAATTAATCATTTTAGATGTGGGGAAAATCATTTAATAAGCTAGCTGCACACCGTTACAAAAATGGAATGTGTTAATTAGTAGTTCATGCAGGACTCTGAACACTTCTATGTCCAACATACTTCATTTCAGGGTTAGAGGTGGATTTACCCACGCTGGAGATTCTCTACTGAATGGTGTCAGGTATCAGCAGAAAGACTCCAGAATCCACTCATATAATGTAAACTCTTAAAAAAAAAGGTGCTGCAAGAGGTTCACTGCTTGATGCCATAGAATAGAAGAACTACTTTGGTTCCCTGAAGAACCATGTCTGTAAGTATGTAAGGTTCTTTTATGGCACTGTACAAAGAATCCTTTGAAACACCTTTATTTATAAGAATGTATGAAAGTCCTACAAGGTCAGGACTTGCTCAGAGAACATACATTTTTTGGTCAGCAGACCTGTAAGAATATGTCAATGATTCGTTGCAAGCGTAATGCCCATATAAGGAAATCTGTGTCAAAGCAGTGCTTTTCTATAGGAAAAATGAAGTGCTGCCATCACACCCATGGTAAAGAACAATGGTCCAAGCTGATATGCTTTATCCTGTGTACATTTTTCGCCTATGAATGTACCTGAACAGTCTGAATACGGCATCATAACGATGTGCACAAGACAAAACATTGAGCATTGAATATTAACGCACACCAAAAGGGTATGTAAGCAGATATTCTCCAAAATTCTATTCAAATTCCTTAGACTTCAGGTTTACCAACATGGGTTTATCGCCAACTACGACATGACAAGCACAGGTCTGTATACTCCAACTAGAAACCTGTTAGTTGGGACAAAAGGTGAGGCAGACACAGATGTGGTAACAAAATAGGGGAGAGGGTGGAGGGTCTGTATCCTGTATGCTTTATGGTAAGTTCCAATAACTCAGTACCATATGGATGTGTAGAGAGTCCCACAATTTGATCCAAGATGGTTTAAAGCCCTGGTTCCCAACTCTGCTCCTGGAGGACCCCTACCCTGCACATTTCAGCGTTCACTCTCACCAACTCACCAGATTCAGCTTATCAGCAGATTTTTACAAGACCTTCCTGAATTCCTGAGTAAGAAACCACTGAAATGTACAGGAGAGGGCATTCTCCTAGACCATGCTCAGGAGCCACTGGGTTAAAAAACAAAAAAACAACCACAAGCTGGGAAAATCTCTGCCACAGTTTCAGACTTACATTAGGGGTCATACAGAGAAAAATCGTGTTACAAAAAATAATTAAAATGTACAGTACTTATAAATAAACGGTGGTGAACGACGATTTGAGACAAAGAAGGAAATTAGGCTAATTGAAGAGTCAGCCATTAGAAAATGGGGATATAGTTGTCAATCTTAGCACGGTGCCTCTGGGCGATACACTCTGCGATCCACACAATGTTTCGGCATTCCTGCTCCTTCAGCTTCACATATGCATAGAACACGCTGAAGTGGAACTGATTAAGGAAAGCAAGTTTATTCAGCTTCACCTGCAGACGATAAAAAAACAAGGTCAGGAAGGTCAATCAACAACAGTTCATGACCTTAAGCTCAAGAATGAAATTCATATTTTGGGAGTTTCATCATGCAGTGAAGGCAAAGTGATTTTTGGCATTCAGAAGGACCAACAATACTGTTTATTTTCTTTGGCTGCAGGCTTCACAAAGGATCAAGTGGACTAATATTCAGTATCAAATGGCTTGCTGCAATAAACAGAGACTAATGTTGTTCCACTAATCACTTAAACCAGGGGTGTCCAATCTTTTCCGGAAAGGGCCAGTGTGGCTGACGTTTTAATTCCAGCAAAGCAGGTGTGCACAGAGTGAGACCAAATGAATAAACAGTCATTGAGCTCTGCAACAGCTTGTTTTTAATGAAAGCCACCAGCCTTAAAGGGCCTTTGCAAAGAGGGACATGAAGCCATATGAGGACCTCCTTCACTGAAAGTCACATGTTGCTTTTGCTGGTCAATATAATTCTGACAACAGGTCTTATCTCTAACCATTCCCAGAAACTTTTACAGCCAAGGGGTGGTAATATTGTTGAGGGGGACTGTCACTCATTCTCTAAATAGTACAATGCAACACTTTACGTAAGCTACCAGGTTGTAAAATGTGCAAATTAAATAATAAAAAACTGTCACAGTGTAAAAACACTACCTTTTATGCATAAAATTTGAGTAAATGTACAACACTGGGTTCCGAAAACCCACAACACTGCAATCTAGCAGTCAGTGTTTAAACACAACACAAAATAAACCACTGTCTGCCACCAATTTGTACACTATGTAATTAAAAATAAAGACTGTATTGATCCAAAATTGGAAAACATATCATGATACTCAAGTTTATATTTTCTTACACTCCAATTGTCACTGTGTCAAATTTCTCTTTCAAATCTACCAAGTAAAAAGCCAAGTAAACTTGCTCCCCTTCTCTCTGTCAGCCATCCTCATGCTCACCTCATGCTCAAAGAAGCGATCCTCCAGTGTTTTGTCTCCTGGGTTACTACCAGCACCCTCAAAAAGGAGCTTGTATTCCTGAGAAAAACAGAGTGTACCTTATTCAACAGTGATTTACTGGCAAGAGTTTAACATCAATGTGGCATCTTGGGGTTATGCATGTACTGTGTATACGTGGTTTTGTGTAAGACAAATGCTGAAACACTTACCTCAAGAATTCTAACTTGAACTGACTTAAAACTAAAGAACGGTATAAAAGGATTAAAGTGTTTCTAGTGATTAAATGTAGTCCTCCTGTACACCTGAAAAATATTCCAATAATTTGGGGTACTGTATCTCTGATTTCATAAGCTATAATCAATAAAACAAAAGTTAAGATGCACCAAATGCATCTTTGGCGGATTCTGAATAATTTCGACTCGTTAAACAGAAATGGCCGAATGGTGCCATGCCACTGTGCAGCTTCTATCCTTGTGGCAGAGAGCACATGGGCATGTAAAGTCACTGAGGCTAAGAGTGCACCAGGCTGATGATGCAAGTCTGCAGCCAGGCTCTATTGGAGAGAGACAGTAAAAACTGTTGGCTTGTAGCTGGACCTGCACTCTACCTGGCATGGTGTAGTGTCATTACTGCTGAGTTCAATGAGTAATTTATGTGTTAGGAGCTTCACGTGCCTGTGAGTAAGTCAGAATATGCACCAAATATGATCATAAAAGTCCACTAGCAATAACACTGAATACCCTTTAAACAGGTAAAGAAAAGCTCCTTATAAATTAAACTCGAACATATAATTGCATGGCAGATGTTCATGATTATACATGATTTTTTTATTATCTCAAAAATAAATTCAAAAGTTCATACTCTGTACTACTGCTATCAATCATATGCTGAGCTGTTTACAGGCTGCACTCCAATATTCAATGAAAACTGGAATTTCTGGCACTGGAGTGCAGCTGGAACAGTGTTCAGGGCACAAGCGATCACAATCTGTTTCTGAAATATTCCTACTAGTGGCTACTTACAGGATAATAATCAGCCACAGCTTTGACCTGTTCATAGTCATCAGCACGTGCCAGCTGGGCCAGTCCCTCTGGATAAAGCTTTCCACAGTGTGGGAAAAGTTTAGCCCGGTCCTCTTTAGACAGCTCTGTCCCAAATGAGTTGATGGTGATGATAAAGGCCCTCCTGTCTGCCTCGAACTAAAAAAACCAAAACAAGAACAGTCTCTTAGAACGTAAAGTACATTTCTCTCCTCATGAACTGTCCAGTGTCGTTGAGCCTGTGCCCATTGATTTCTGTTCCTGGCTGACAGAATTAGAACCTAAATGTGTCAGAACATTCATCAAGGGTTAATGTGTTGTTCATTCTGAGGCTTTCCTGCTCACCATAATTGTACACAGTAGTTTTCTGAATCCAATACTGAGGATTTGGATATTTTCGGACATATACTGCAGACTGTGGGCTGCATCTCATGACTGTTTCAGTTAGCTGACCAACACTGATTTATTTGTTACAGCTTTATTATTCAACTTTATTATTAGTGGATGTTGGTCATGTTGGCCAGATGAAGCAGTTAGATACTAAGGACTATGGATGACTAAACAAACACAAATGAAATACTAATGAAGCCATACCAGTTAAACCCTTAAATCTCAAAGATGTTATCACTCCTTGGAGCAATAAGCAAAAAAACTTACCTCCAAAATAGGGCACATTGTATCAGCTGTTGTTCCACCAAGATTGGAACAGAATTTATAGAAGGCCTCGAGATAAGCCTGAAAAAACAATTAAACAAAAATACCAGTCATTCACAGTTTAGTTAGAAATACTTTTAATGACTCTTACTCATGACTGCATGTTATGAATATGAGGAACTGCGTGGACGACATGGTAACAATATTATATCATGACATTTAAAGACATTTTCATGATTCATAATATATATCTCAAAAATGTGTGTCACACAGACAAAATGCACCAGTAGCAGCAGACTCTTAAAAACTGTTATTAAATCAGTCTCCCAGTTAAATTTAAAATGTGCTGCACTTCATTCAGATTAAAAGGACTATTACACTGTCTTTAATGAAATGTGCAGCTGGTCAGTGTTCTTTAAGCTCTGATGTTATCCACAATATACTCAGAAATGTATCACATTAGGGCTGGACGATGCAGACAAAATCATATCCTGATATACTTTAACTGAATGGGGAAATACAAGGGTTGGACAATGAAACTGAAACACCTGGTTTTAGTCCACAATAATTTATTAGTACGGTGTACTAGGGCCTCCTTTTGCGGCCAATACAGCGTCAATTCGTCTTGGGAATGACATTTTTTTAATACAAGCCGGGTTAGCACCCAAACATCCCTTTCAGACAGCTTCCTCTTGCGTCCACAGTTACTGTGCTCTTACTGTGCTCTTACCCTGCTTATTGAACCTCCACTCTCTGCTCTTACTGGTGCAATGTGCAATTAATGAAGATTGGCCACCAGGCTGCTCCAATTTAGCCATGAATCCTCCCACACTAAACTGACAGATGTTTCAGTTTCATTGTCCAACCCCTGTACAATACAGTATACGATATATAATGTGTATAATATAAAATTAGGACACCCCATGAATTCCTTTGACTTTTTAATATAGCTAAACCTAGTGTGTATGAAGAAGAAATGAAGATCAAATGTAAGTAGATCATCTTCATTCAAGAGCCCTGTCTTGTGCCCCCTTCATGGTGTGTTGGTGAGCAAAGTAGAGGAGAAGCTGAGAGCAGAGCAAAATGAGGGAGCCATAAATAAATAAATAAATGATGTGTCACCTCAGCCCATATCCTGCCTGTTTATAACCAGATTTAGATATAAATATTGATGTCTCCCTGCCCTATCTCACAATTACAATTGATCATGACTCTATAAAATATTCTTTTATTGCCCACCCCTATGAAGAACCTTCTTGCGAAATGAGTCCTCACCTTGTACAGGGTGTTACGGATAATTTCAATGTTCATCTCATCCAGATCCTGCTCTGAGATGCAATCCTGGAAGAAAGCAGCTGGGAAAAACAGGCGAAGGACATTTAGTTGACTTAGTGCAGTTAAAAAAGGCAATGAACTATTCCTCAATCAAGTATCACAGACTGATTAAAACGTACTGCAGAGTGAAGGCGGTGTTTGGGTGTCTTGGAACAAATTATGCCACGATTATAACCTATCACAGTCAGGATGAATGTCTCAGAGCAATTAATGCATTGATTTGGAGCTCTGGACAATCAAACACCACACAGTCAAACCAAAATTAGGGCGATGGGCGATAGGACTACAAAATATGTTTTTATTATTAAGGTTTTCTTTATACAAGTTGAACTTTTGGATGTATTTCAATGAGTCAGCAACATGGACTGTTGTTTGAGGTGAAATGAAGTTGTCATGCTGCTCCTACAGTAAAATCTGTAATTATTTGGGTTTTTTAATTAAATATCAAAAGTCCTATCCTCTGCCGCAGATGCAGTATTGTAATATGATCATTTTTAATATCTTGTACAATTTTTGATTGTATTTTGTGATATACGGCCCAGGCCTTACCACCATGTCATTTACATTTGAAGTACACTGCCAGCTTTAGGCAGAGCTGGTGAAGGACAGTCATGTAGGTCTGCTTAACATATGGTGTCATCAGTATGAGCATACAGTCAAACATATGAAAACTCTCACCTAGTGGGGTATCAACCAAAATGGCATTGTAGAGTTCAGCAGGTGTCTGAGCAATGTTGACCGCCTCCATCTGTTCAAAGCTGCCCAGGGGATGGCATTTGGGCACCAGCTCTGAGATAGCCCTCTGGTGCAGAGTGCCCGTGATCAGGAGGATGACATTATCAATCATATAGCTGTATCTGCAGTACCAAGCAAAGAAAAGGGCTTTAGTACAGGACATGAGTGCAGTCATTGTTAATTTTTTTCATGACCATTTTCTAACCCATCATAGAGAAGACAAAAATAAAGAATTTACAACAACTTATTTGGTTTATCTCTATAGAGAGAAAAACACTGATCTATAAAATGTCTGACATCCATTTTGCATCAACACAGCTCTGAAAAAATGAAATCTGTGTCTCCCTTGTGCCAAAAAAGAAACCCACCCACAAAACTCACCAGTTCTGCTTTTAACTTACATGAAAACAACCAAAATGCTTTGCTGCCTACTGACCACTAAATGTAGAACAGTCATAAACTCAGAAGCTTTGTTTTTGATTTGGCTTAAAAGTCCTTATCCCTGCTGAAAAGAACAATATTTTCCGGTAGCTGGTTTCAGATGGTCCCAGCTGGTGTTTAATGGCTGAAAAGCAGGTCATTGATTTTGTTCAGGCTGGGCAACCAGACCAACTTGGACAGGCTGCTGCATGAAATAAATGCAAAAGTTGTTAATTACTCACGTAATGAAATCCATAAAGCTGGCCAGAGGTTCATATGACTGGTTCCTCATGTGGCGGAACTCAACCACCATCTTCTCCTTCAGCTTGTCATCTATGACAGACACAGTGAGGGGAGAAGCTTCGTTGGCCAGGAAGCTTCCATAGTCTGTGCTCTGCAGATGGAGTTTCAAATCTGAGGACATATGAAAAGCCACAAAAGCAACCATAAAAACCATAGCTTTTTGCAAGCATATCTCAGTTCGGAGTTAAGCACCACTTTAATCAACTCACATATTAAAATATAAGATTAATGAGCAGTAAAATAAATAATACATTTCATATTGTTCAATTATGCTTTTGCAACAGTAGTAAACTAAAAGAAAATGGTCAGCAGACACACTGCTATTTCCAAAATTGTGACAACTGTTTCCAGTTCCCCAAATTGATGGCTGGAAATAGTCCAGTGATTCAGAGAGAAGTAGAATGAACAATCACCTAGAAGCATTTAGACTGCAAAGAAATGACTGGTGTATTAATTTCGTTCAGACACCAAAGATGGATGTGATCAATAAAAGAGATTCTGGGTGGCACACACTTCCACTACTTTTAATCTAAATTATTTTAATATATATTATACTTTTAATATACTTAATACACTTATACATAATATATTTACTAAGTATAATACTTCAATATTCTCACTTTAACATACATTTAATATACTTTAATATATCGGTATATTATACTTACCATACTACAAATATAGGACTGAATACAAGACCTGTCTTGTCCAACCCAGCCCAAACTGTACGATATGCAGCTTCTAGAAGCTACCCTTCTCCTGCTTTGTGAGCCTCATTTCATTTTCAGTGTGCTAGGCAGCTGCTTAGAAGAACCTAAGGCTGCTGATTTGTTTGTTTTTGTTTGTTTGTTTGTTTGTTTTATGAACAAGTTTAGAGGACTCATCACATTTATAAAGCTATGAAATTTGCAAAACAGACTGGTGTTGCTTCTTTGTGTTGAATATTGAATATTGAGTATCTGAATATCTGAATATTTTCAGGTATTGCATAATACATTTGTCTTCCTTAATTTGTGTACAATTACATACCTGTCAGCAATGGATGAATCTTACTATGAATCCAAAGCTGAGGGTTTGGCTATTTTTGGACATACTGTACATTGCAGGATGCATCTCATGACTCTTTCATTTAGCTGACTAACACTGACCTAGAAAAAAAAGCATTTGTCAATGTGACATAGAGGAGCTTGTTACAGCTTTATTATTCAACTTTATTAGCGGATGCTGGCCATGTTACAAAAAAAGAGGAAACCCCATGAAATCTGAATATATTTGATTTTAAATCTATTGGCCTTTCTAGCATCCTACAAGCAGTTGTTTCAGATTTTTTTTCCTACTTTTCTAGACTTTTTCTTGATATCCACTGTTAACTTCAATTACTTAACGTTTCAAACTCAGGAAATGACAACCTGAAAATCTTATAGCCTTCTCTTGATTTATGGGCGTCATTTTCAGAGTGCTAGGTAGCTGCTTAGAAGAACCAATGGCTGCTGTTTTTTGGGACAAGGTTAGAGGAGTCAAGGTATTAATCAAGCTTTGAAATTTGTAAAAAAAAAAATGTAAAAACAAAACAATAATACACCAGTATTATTTATATTTTCTAATTTAAATTAATTTACAAGCTTCCCTATAAATAAAGAACACAAACTTAAAATGGCAGAGATCCAATTTGCATCCACACACCTATGAAAACATAATTTTAAAATATATCTTTAAATATATTTTTAAATATATTTTAAAGATCTCTCTTATGACAAAAAAATAACGATTATCTCAAGCTGGCAATGTGAGTACAGACCTTTCAGGGTGCTAGGCACCTGCTTAGAAGAAACCACGTCTGCTGGTTTTGGAACCTTATTATATATAAGACATTGACGTGCACAAAATCAACCAGAATAACAGACTGGTATGGCTCCCAATGTTTTGAAGATGATTTAACTAGAAACCCTGAAGAGGTCACACTCCACATCACATGACCAGTTATCTGGGAAGCATGACACTGACCAGTACAGGCTGTGGCTGGACATCTATAAGATAAAACGAGTTATAACGTGAAATATTTACAGTGCCAACAAGCAGAGTGTGATTTAGATGTCTGGGAAGGAAACTGGGCAGATAGGCTTTAAAATAAACAAATACGACCATTTACCTCATAGTTACAAAAAACTACGGCACCAAAATCGTGTTTTGATCACCCGGGCTAATTAATACTACTGACACCAGTAAAAATAGGGAATAAGAGAGGGCGTATAAGCCTATTTTAGCCTGTGTGGCTATCTGTATAGCTAACTCCGCGGCAAATCCAGGTCCGGATTTTGGATCTGTTCCGGGTTTTCGCTCCACCTGCTCGCTCAGCTCCGCTGCAGTCCGTTCCATCCACACAGTGGAAGCGAAAACCCGGTGCGGATCCAACGCCACTGGACCCAAATCGGCCGCTCCACACTCCAGGCCACCTTAAACCAGTATAAACAGTGCGATGTCACCACTGGTCCTAAAAGGGGGACACAGACACTGTCCAAACGACTATCCGAATCCCCTCCACTACTGACTTGTCCCCCAAAAGCCAATGCTCACCTTCCAGTGTCTCACACTGGACGAGGTTCAGATAGTCCCCCTGAGAGAGGATCCCGGCCTTGAAGCCTCTAACCAGACCCTCCAAATACCCATTATCCACGTTAAAATACAGCTCCGAAAAAGGCATGCTGCAATATCTGCGTCTGGAGAGCGATATTCCCGATAAACCGTCGGTCTATCCGCCTGCGATGGTCCGAGATCTCAATCCGGCTGGAGAGAGACGATCACGTGACGAAACATCTGATCACGATGACGCAGAGGCCGAGCCGTATTCAGACAGGGAGGGAGGGGCTGATCCAGGATCAGACTCCATCACATTTACTGGGACTTTACTATGACTTCTCTGGGGGGAGCAGATCCTAGATCAGTTCTCCTGTACTGAGAAAATTCAGCTCTAAACAGTGTTTGCTGGTTGAATAAACCCTGTACTGGTAATAGCTATTGACCAGTATAATATAGAATGCGTTTGATTTTGATTTTTTTAGAATGCGTTTGGTCAAGTTTGTCAATCTGGTCGTGCTGGTCAACCAGTTGGGTCAATCTGGTCATTCTGGTCGACCAGTTTGGTCAAGTTGGCCAGTCTGGCCATGCTGGTCAACCAGTTTTATCAATCTTGATCAAATTTGACCAACTAGGCCAGGCTGTTTTGTTCACCTGGGTTATTTACTGTTCAGTAAGAATTTCTTTTACTTTTTGTCTTTATAGGTGGTCTAGGACATAAAGCTTATGATAGGTGTTGTTGGTCTACAGGTGTTGTAAGTTTTGTATTGATGTAAAATTAACTACTTGAGGATGATAATGAAAAATCTGTTCAAACAACTCTAATAAACATGTACAATTACACTGTACACTGTTCTACCAAGTATGATAGCTTAATATCAAGCACTACATTGCATTTTATACTTTAATAGTAATACATTTCTATGTGTTTAATAAACTACACAAACTGCACTTTAAATATTAAAAAAAAACATTCTCTGCACTGCATCTCATAGTTCCTATACAAGCTGAGATTACTGCAGTTTTGTCATTTTTATTTGAGGATAGACTATTAAAAAAATCTAGGCCTGGTTCTTTCAAGTCTTGGTTCCTCTCACGGTTTGTTCCTCCCAGTCTGAGGGAGATTTTCTTTGTAAAGCTGCTTTATAACAACACTTCCTTTGTAAAAGCACTGTTTAAATGAACTTTGATTGATTGATTGATTGATTGATTGATTGATTGATTGATTGATTGATTGATTGATTGATTGATTGATTGATCGATTGATTGATTGATAACTGCATCATAACATAACTGCATATTCAATATCTGCCCATCTCTGGTTTTCAGTGGTGGAGCACTTTATTGACATGGTATCCCTTGTGTTGTCTTAAGGGTCAAAAATGACCCGCCACCGCCATGTTTAATTGCAAACCCATGAAATTAGAGATTTTATGTCCTGATGAGGACACTGGCTGTTTGCACTCACTGATATCTTGACAGTACATTAAATAAAAAGTCTTATTACAGAACATAATTACACATTAATTTTTTGTTTCAAACTGATCAATGGTTACATTATAATCAATAATCAAAATTGAAATAATCATTCGAAACCTGAATATTTGAGGCTCACTAGGGCTGCAAGCGATCAAGTGGATGTTCTTCTCACTCAGCTGTGCAGTGAATCCTGCAGAAAAGATAGCACTGATATCTGATGGCTCCTCTTCAGTGTTCATTCATGCACATACAGGACAGGAACAGGCCAGACCAACACATACCATGGCTTATATTTGTTTTTTGTTTGTTCATGTTTTAAAGCATAATAAATGTTTATTTACATTAATGTATTTAATGTAACATGGTATCTGCAAAAAATATTTCATGTTAAATACTAATAATAAATTAATAAATAATATTAATAAATAATAATGAATTATGTCTAAATTGTGCAAAAACATTTATTTGGTGAAAGGCTGTATTTAGCTATGCTTTGTCATTGCAATCAGTAAAGCACTAAAGCTTAAAGAAAGGACACAAGACCTGAATGTATACTGCTATTTGAAAAATGCTCTTTACCAAGACTGACTGCCTATTCAAACCAAATAGACTTAAGTGCAAGAATATCTGTTCTTTACTTTTCCATTAAGCAGGAAATGAGATAAAATCGTCTCAATTTAGTTCTAGTAAAAGCCTGTAGTGGTTAAAAAAGCTAGTCCCTGAGAAGTCCCTGAGAATTATTCATGAGGTGGTTTTCAAGGTTGTGTTCCAGCATGGTATCATTTTAAAATGTACCTGTGCTACAAAAAGACCTTAATAGCTTCAACATACAAATACAGACATCAGAATGGCACCCCCTGCTACCTCATGCAGGAATTACTGATGCATCCCAGACATGCAGAATGAAACAATGTCAAAAGAGAGCAGTTAATTATATAAACTAACCTTAACTGTATCTCTAACCTTAACCTTATTCCTAACCCTATCCTTCAGTCTTAACCCAACCTTAACTAGAACACAAATGAAACTCTTATAATTACTTTAACTGTAACCATAGTTCATTGTGAAATTCTTGGTATTTCTGAATTTTTGTGAAATCATACTGTTTTTGTTTTCCATTCAGAAAACATCTGTAGCTGAGATTACAGATGTGGCCTAACTCTCTGGGTGGGAAGTATGGTCTTCTCTCTTACCCATCACTCAATGCAATGCTACCAAATGTGGCCATTTGCTCTTTCCTCCAAGTGTGTTCACTTATAATATATATAAAAATATATAAAATAATAATATAAAATAAATATAAAAGAGTGTAGTTGTATTTCACGTGGTCTCTAAAAATCTGGATATAGTCTATATACAGGCAAAAATCAGTCAGTCAGAACATATCTAAACACATTTCTAGCTCCCTTTGCTAAAATAAGGATTTTGAAGAGAAAACCATGACCTGTTGAGCAGAGATGGTGTTCAAAAAATGATGAAGGCTTTCTTGACTGATGCCACAGCGTGTGCTAAAATAACAGATTTATTTAAGCAGACTGCAGGTGATGATTTGCCAAGAAGGGAGGCAAATCATCCCTTGCAGACTGCTAAAATAAATCCATTATTTCAGTACACTCTGCCTACCTGCCTATTCTTGTCTCCCTGTTTCACAGCAAATTCCTGATCTGCTTTTTGCTGCCAGTTTGCTTCTGCATATAGTTGAAAACATCTGTGGTTGTTTGATACCCTTTCCAATGCACGTGTATGAAATTCACTATAAAAAAAAAAGGTTTAGAGGCCTCTAACACAAGTTAACAACAAGCTTCAGTCAAACAGTAGTTTGAAAAAGTTTTCTTCTAGATTTTTCATGTAAATCTTATAGAGCACTTATTGGTTCATTGGAAACAAATGATGTTTAACATCTGTTTGTATCTATAGTTGTATTGTACACACATAAAAAAAAGCAAAACAAATAAAATCCCAAGTGGGGTTCCCTGAATAAAACCTGTCCATTTCATCCAGTCACTTTATATCCATCAGTGCAAAACACACTCAAATTTAAGTGTATTCTTATTTAATGGTCACAGCCAGAGGTTCCAATAAATGCTGCACATCAAAGTCTATTTCCGCACATATCTTTCCATTGCTCACATTCTGATCAAAACAAAATAAAGGAACAAAAATGATTGAAGTTGATGTGCAGACCCATGAGCATTTTATTGCCTATTCCCCATATTTGCAAAGCATGGATGCTTTACTGCATCACCCATTAAAGAGACGACAGGCCCATCAACTCATGGGGAACGCATTAACCTCAGTGCTTCCGCTAAGAACTGCTGTGTTTACCAAGTAGTAATGAACATCAAATGAAATGGTCATTTCGTACTCTGCCTAGTACTCTGCCTCTGTACACATTTGTACACACGGTACACGTGCCAGAAATATCTGTAAAGAAATATTTTTTAAAAATCAGTTTCTGTTGTGCCTACTGCCTGAAAATTAACCTCTTGTTTTTTGTACACATTTCATTACTTGTTAAATGTAAAAATTAGAAATCCAAAGTAATTTGAAACAGTTTATTCAAATATTTGAAAAAGCTGTGAAAATGAAAGCTTTTAGTTTCTATACATGTACACTAACTGTGCATTTACAGTGTCATTCTTCATAAACTGCAAAAATAGAATTTATAATAAAGTATCTTATGATTTATATGTACAGCACAAGTATAATAATGGGTAAATCTCAGCTGAGATCATCGGTGTAAAATTAAAATGACTATTAAAATTACCCCAAACACAAGAAAACATGACAAAACACACTACCTTTATTTCAAACTAAATACAAATGACAAAACCACTCAGAGCATCGTGGGAGCACTCCTATGTAAACTGCATTTGGCTGATATTTCACCATGACAAAGAAAACCATGTAAAACAAAGCAAAATGTTGCTCAATAAAGAATAATTATGTTTTATGAGTTTGCTTAAAATTACAATCTAAAAGCTATTAGAAACAAAATCAAAAGACACATTCAACAGTGTATTATTCTCATTTGAACACAATCGTATAATTGTTTCTATTATTATATTTACATTTTTGTCCCTGAAACTAGCTATTCTGTGTGTTACGGGTGGACATATTTTTGGAAATCACAAGAAACACAATAATGACATAAATAGAGCATATTAATTAGACTAGTTGTTTTGCAAAACAATTAATTTGTATAATTTGCTTCCTTACCCCAAATACTGCTGCCTGCCACTGTTGTCAAGTTGATGTCAGAATAATAACGTTTATAATAATAACACCATTGTTACATGTGCAATGTGAGCATGTATTGCCAGTAACTGTCTCTGATTTCCAGGGAATGCTTTCTACTACATTTTGGAGCATTAAAAATACATTTCTCTGTGGCCTTCTTGTCAGGTGGGGCCCTACACAACTTGTATAATTTGCATAAAGGAATAATGGACACTGGATCTGTATTTTTGCTTCTTTAGTATCTTTTCAACTATTTTGCTATTTTTTAAAATGCTCACTTTAACCATAATTGTAAAACATTATATTATACAATGTCAGAAACCACATAACCTCCAATGTTTAACTGACACAGCAAATTAGTGACATTAACCAGATTCTGTCAAGTGTTTTTGTTGGAAAAGGAGTTTCCTACCAGGAAGCAGGACATGCACATCCTTCACAACTAAATGATGAGAGCATGCATGCAAAATCATGGTTCTGAAGGCAGCACTATCTCTGAGGCAGAGCAAATGCCACTGGATGAGGATAATCAATTACAATACCCAGGAGGTTATCTGCTCCTCAGAGCTTGGATACATTGCATGAAAGGTGTGCAATTCAGTTTGTTGTTTGTTTTAACAAAAATATTTTTATATGATGTTGGTTCTCTTTCTTCTAAGGCAGCATTTCACAGCTTCTATCCAATCACGTCTATATTGTATGCCAACACAGAGAGTACTAGGATGTTTAGTGCAAAAATGAGTGCAGAAAATATTGTTGCTCATGTTCAATAGCCAAGTTTTCTTTGACAGTTTTCTGCACATTACCATGCTGCCTTAGAGGCAGACTGGCATGTTTTTCAGACAACAAAATCTCAAACTGAACTGCTCACCTTTAATCCATATAAAGCTCATTGCAAAATACATGTTTCTAAAGTTCTTAGAATATTTTTCATTTTAAATGGTTATTTTCTAGACCAATTGTATTTGTTCTGCCTCAGAGGTAGAGCTGCTTCTGATCATCCACACTGAGGAAAGAGGTCCATCATTTTAAACATCTACAATAAACCCACTTTTTTTGATCTGCAGATAAGGGAGAGTGATAGATGTCAGCTAACTGATGAATTACAACAACCTTTTCCCATCCTAAATGTTCTGTTTACCTTATAGAGAAACTCAAGTCAGATGAACAAGATTCTCTTCTGAGAAAACTCCCGCCTGACTTGCAGCTGTCTCCAGGATGATAATTGGTGAGGTAAAAGCTTCCATTACTTCCTAGTTACATTAGCCATGGATCTTCAGTACAAAAGTGGGCTGAGGGAGAAATTGTGCTTCTTCTTTGCTCTAAAATTCCTGTAAATCGTAAAATTTCATGGTAATGTTTCTATGAATGAACAGAAGCTAATGTATGTGTCCATCAAACTGATCATTCAGCTGCCTTTAAGACTGAATTATAGTGTGTGTGTGTGTGTGTGTGTGTGTGTGTGTGTGTGTGTGTGTGTGTGTGTGTGTGTGTGTGTGTGTGTGTGTGTAAAAACAAGGCATAGGAGACCACTCCTCCACTGATTAGGATCATGTGGCCCTCCTCCAAACCCAGGGACTGTTATAAAGCAGAGTGTGGTACACACTCTTAACCAGGGGTAAGGACCATTGCAGGTATGAGAAATGATCACACACACACACACACACACACACACACACACACACACACACACACACACATATGTATATATAGTGTGTACAGCCTCTAGGTAAGCATGTAACAGTGTGCTTCAGGCAGCAAGAAGTTTCATACACTAAGAGCTGATTTCTGGACACAGATTAAGATGTTTCCTGGACTTACTTTGCTTGTACTGTTTTTTTTTTTTCAACTTTAGAACTGATTATAATCTGCATCTGGGAAAACAGCTTTACGGTAAGTGCTTGGCTTTGAGATTGCTGCAGTGATATTTATGACAAATGCTCACCTGTAAACACACATTTGACATTGTTTGGTTGTGTAATTTGTGATTTAAATCTATAAAAAAATATGCAATCTTACAAATAAAGGTGCTTCAAATGGTGTCAGAGAAGAACCACATTTGCTTCCCTACAGAATTTTTTACACTAGAGATATATGAGTTTGAGACTGTAGGCTGTGCACATATATATGTGTGTGTGTGTGTGTGTGTGTGTGTGTGTGTGTGTGTGTGTGTGTGTGTGTGTGTGTGTGTGTGTGTGTGTGTGTGCATGCGTGCGTGTGTGTGTTGTTTCTCTATTTATGTCCACTTTTAGTAGTCTCCATCATTTGAACCCTGTAGCTGCTCTGTACACTGTATAATTGATTTTGGACGAATAAACCTCTAGAAATGTTCTAACTTCCATAGCTTTTGCCTCTTTTTGTAAAATCAACATTTAGGAGATGCGTATTTTTCCCTGGACAGCGATGATATGCGAGTGTGAAGAGTATTTCAAATGTTTACAGAACCTTCAGTTCTTACAAAATTTATTCTTTGGGGAATCAAAAGTGGTTCTTCTATGGCATCACTCAAAGAACTATTTGAAGGACCTTATTTTAAATATTTAAGGGTGAATGGTTTGCATATTACAAGGTTCCTAACTATTTGTTTTATTGTCTCAAACTGTCTCAAAAATTGATTTATTGGGTCTTTTCTACCTTTTTATTGCTTCTATTTAGTCAACTAAACACCAGTCTGAAGAAGGGAAGGACACTTTCCTGCATCAGTGGCCATGCTGAGTCTTGTAATGTTCTGCTGGTTTAGTCTGAACATGGTCCAGATTGCATCTGGTCTTGTCCGGACTAACCACATGGAGGACTCACGTCCAAGCATGAGGAGGGCAGATAATACATTTTTCCCAGATATTAGTAAGTGATATGTATTGTAAACATAATTATGTTCAAAATAAGTACAAATATGTTAACAGTACAATTATTGATATGATTTGATTCAAAGAACACAGGATCGTTCCACCAACAGATTCACTTGGTTTGCTTTAAAGAAGGACTGATTAGATAAACTACACATTGGATGGGAACTGTAAACTCCGGCTTTCAGCAAAGCTTTGGAATCTGTTTGTGTTTATTGTAATGATAGTCAAGACTGAAAACATTTATTGTCTAGATAAATAGCTTCACACATTAGATATCTTTTGTACTTTTATATTGGACTGTATTTCTACAGTAACATAGAAATTGTTATGCTTCTCTTTGCAGAATTGTCATAATCAAAACAGGCAGCAGATTTGCTTCTAAACTTTAATATTTCAACCAATGGATCTTCTCAATAACTGAATCAAACATAAGATTGCAAGAATTTTGTTTATATAATACTGCATGTATATCAGTATGTCTAGCAGAAGTGGAGTTTCAGGTCCATCAATCAAAATTTTGATAATCCAGTTGATTATCAAAACAAAATCATAACGTGCATTTTGAATTGATATCTAGTACATAAAGATTTCTACAGTCATAAGTTAGGTTGGAATGTTCTGATATCATTTTGGATTGTTCCATAGCTGTGCAAGACTCTGTTCCTGGAGTGGATCCTGTTCGACCCAGGATTGATTCAGTGGAAGAACTCCTGGTGGATCCTGTTTCCTATGATGAGGTAGGCTTATAAAAAAAATTGCTATTCAACCACTCCTTTTGCGTAATGCACTTTTTTTATGTTGAGATGAACATGATCGCTCGAGGAAAAACAAATGAAAAACAAATTTCTTGGAAGCTGTTGTGGTTTATTTCATTTATTTTTTTCTGTATGTGTTCAGTAGAGCTTGTGCTCTGTTGACAGCAGTAGCAGACAATGTAAAAGAAAGAAGCTTGTTGTTGTCATGCTGTAATAATCATGTTGCCTTTGGGTAACTCAGCTTTAGCTAGACTCTCTGAGCTCTGCTATAGCAATAATAGCCATTTTTATGATTATAAATACAGTCAAATTAATGTGTCTGTGTGGTAAGAAGCTTAAATTAAGCAAAGTCAATTACTGACATTCTGTTACTTCCATTAATATACTGGTTTTATTGGTTTTAACATGGCTTTAAAGAACCATCTATAGAATCTAATATAACTGATGTGAAAATGAATGGATATACTACAATAAATTAATGTTTCTTAAGTCCGGTCCTGGTGCACCCTGCCCTGCACATTTGAGTGAATTTCTTGCTTCCCCTATGACTCTGTGAGGACTGATTATTGGAATCAGGTGTGTTGTGAACAGGGAATCCACTAAATGGACAGGACAGGTGGGTGGCAGGACCATGTTTGAGAAGCACTGTAGTGAAGAATAGAATAGGGGTGGCTTTTTTTGTACTTTTCCTGTTCAAACACACTGATTCAAGGAGCTTATAAGTCTGATAATGTCTATTTCCAATGTCAATTTATATTAATTTATCAGATCTTTATAAAGTCTTGGACTGGTTTCCTGTACGTGTATTAAGCCTAATTATGGACTATATTTTCCTTTTAATAAAACAAGCATTTATATTCAGAAACACTCCTTACAGTTATGAACAAACAATGAATTACAGACAAAATGTCAGCAATCAACTGTCAAGGGGTGACTCTTAAAGGCATCTCACTCTGCAGAAACTCATTTCAGGTCTACTAAACATAAATTACAGACTAAGGATTTCAGTCCCAATGACTGAGAAGGGTGAGCATGCCTCATATGCCTAATTTCCTGGATATTATATAGGATTTGCAGGCATCAAGACGTCTCTACCAATGTGAGGGAGAATCCCGCAAATCACAGGAGAGATGAGATGTCTGTTTTTGGGGCTGCCCAAAGATACAACTAGGATGAATCTAAACAAATACAAAGAGGTTTCTTTCTGTCATAAGCAGACCACTAGTTTTAATCCTAGCTCTGATGAGACCAAAACAATTGATTATTATCAGCCCAACACATCTGTTAATGAACACTGTGTTGCATTATTATCAGACAATATCATTAGTCATGCTCTAGGCTGACACATTGGCTGATCCTCAATCTGCATTCTTGTGTTCTTGTGGAACTGTAAAATGTCACCAGCTGCAGCCCAAGCACTGTTCCATTCACAGGTCTCCATCTAGCCAAGTACAGTCCAAATGCCCAGTTATGTTCTTGTTCCAAGGATGCATCAGGGGGTGACTTTGGACAGCCATCTTTGTCCATTTTTAGACTGTACCAGTTGACCTTCCTCTCTCTCTCCACACTTTTCTGTCAGCACTCACTGGAATCACAGGGGAAATTGCCTATAAAAGCACCCAGAATTGAGCTGTGGAGCAATGGAACTATGTTCTCCATCCAATTTTTGGAAAGAGATGGGGATGTTACTCTTGATTTTGGGAAGAATGAATGAGCATGTATCCCAGGACTTCTGTCAATATAGTGCATCCCAGACTGCATTTCACACCTCAATGCTTCTAATTGCTGAATGACCGTACGCCGTCCTCTTGTACTCGGGAGTTTGTGATTGTGATTTGAACAAATACTACTAAGTTATGCTAGGCCAAACTTGACATACTTTGTACTGAAAATTGGTCACTGAATCAATTAAACGTCTTGTAGGCTCCCTCTACAGCTGTTGAGTGGAATTGTTTATAAATATAAATCACACAGACAGCTGTACACATGCATTTGTTGACAAGCTGAAGGACACATATCAATGACAGAAGCATGAGAACTGGCACAGTTGTTAAAATAAAGGATTGCATGCAAATATTTGGTAGCTCGAGAAGCAGGGGTTCCACAACTATTTACTTATATATATCGATCTTTTAAGCCATTGTATGGGCAGACATGTACACTGCTGATAAACCTGCCTTGTGATGTTCTTTTCAGTATGCACAGGATGTGGCTGACACAGTGCAGCTGCAGAGGAGAGGCACACGCTCCCCTGGGCGCTGCATTCCCCACCAGCAATCCTGCCTGGGCCACCAGTTGCCCTGCTGTGATGCCTGCGACACCTGCTACTGCCGCTTCTTCAAAGCCTTCTGCTACTGCCGCAGCATGGACCACACCTGCAAACACGGACGTGCCTAGCACCAAGGAGACTGCCCCTGTTTTGGGGTGCTGATAGCAGCATATGTACAGAAGTTATGTGCTCAAACTGGCACACAAACACAAAAACACATATGTCAATGTGCACAGAGATGCATGAAAACATGCAAAACGTATAAAAATGAATTATTTGTGATCATTTTGAATGTGTTAAACTACAGCATCACACATCTAGAATCATACCTCAGTATTATCTGTATTTTTTATAAATGTTTATATGCAGACACATTATTTTGGTGTGCACATCCTTTCTGAATTTGTTCCAGGGAACACCATTGGAAATTGTATCTGTCACATTCTGTTTATAGAGTTACTAATGGTTTGTTATTTGCACAGACTGAAAACTGGCTCATCTTTTGCAAAAATAATTCTAAAGTGACCATGAAACCAGAGTAGTCTAACAATTCCTGCAATGGAAATGCAATGCATTTTCATTGTGGCCTTACATTAATGCAGGTATTTTGCACCATCTATTGATTTGGTGCATGTATGTACTTTTTCATGTACAGGTTCTAAAATAGAATATGTTGCCCTGAATTCAGATAAGTACCACCTTCAGATGAATATAATGTTCCAGAGTGCCTCACATTGTTCATTTTGCTTCAGCTTTTGTACAGACCTCTCATCTGAACTGTGTATCTGAACTGTGTGTTATCAATAAATAATGGGCAAAGCACATGGCTGAATTTTTGATTGCTTGTTTGTTTAGATTGATTGATAGATTGATGTTGATAGATGTAGATTGTTATATGGTTCTGTTAAAAGCGATGTTTACCCATAAAAAATTGCACAGCTTTATTGGCAGTGCAAACACTGAAGATGCAGGAACCCTATTGTTTTCTTCTTCTTTATTTTTCTCCCCCAAAAACAGTGTGTACAGACCAAACCATAAGAAACATGGACATGAAATTTGGTCAACAAGTATTAGTCCTTCTTAATAGATTTGCCTGGTGGCGTCAGGGTCTCCTACTCCGTATGATATAGAGACAAGTATCTGATTATTTGCCTCATTCCATTCAAGAGTCATATAGTCCCACCCACTTAGATTTTAAGCTAATTTGCATACTATACAAAATTTAAAAAATGTAGCACAAACCAGTCGAGTTTTCGAACAATCCGCACAAATTTGGTATCAAATAAATCATAGAAACCTGAACTTTAATGGTTATTTTTTAAATCTTCAAATCTCAGTAATCTTTAGGAACTAACTCTGAAAGCCTTTTACTGGGAGTTCCAAAACTTTACAGGCATTTATTCTAGGGGGTTGTGGACAACTCTCAAGGTTTGGTGATACTTCCTTGCTAGGTGACACTATAACAAGCAAAACAAAATAGTGTATTGTAACAAGCAAATACACAAAATACACATATTGGGCCTCATTTTACTAAGAAGTGCTTGGGCCCAAAAATGTGCCAATGCGGCTATATTTATGAATTGTTATTAAACTGTAATTACACAATTTTATTAGCAGGGGTGCACAGGTGTGCATGCGTGGTCAAAATTAATGTTGCGTGGCATTCAATACAATGAGAAGCCGCGCAACATTAATTTTGACCACGCATGCACACCTGCGCACCACTTATGTGCACCCCTGATTATTAGGACACAGTTATCACTCTTAAATGGTCATTACAATTTAATTACATTGTTGTTATACAATGTTTTACTTAATTAGTCGGTTATTACATTTAATAATACACACAGTTCTATTACATTGTTATTACTCTGTTATTACATGGTTATTGCACCATGTTGCATTGTTATTTTGTGTTAAACTGTTTTAATGCTGTCATTACATTATTCCACATTGTTATTCCACAGTGTGATTGCATTTTTATTAAACATTGTTGTTATGCAGCAGTTACAGTGATATTACACTGTTCTTACAACAGTGTTATTACACCTTGTTATTACACCTTGTTATTACACTGTGTTATTATACAGTTAACATTTTTGTTTAAATTGCCCTGTGTTATTACAAAGTAATTACATTGATTTTATTAATAACATCTATTACTATGATTATATTATGATTATTATTAGGCTGTGTTATTCCATGGTTATGTGGTAGTATTACACTGTTGTTACAGTGTTATTAAACTGTTATTACCCAGTGTTATTATAGGGATATTACTTTATTCTACAGCATTACTACAAATTATTAGAGTGTTAGTACATAGTGCATTTACTTTGTACAGTACTTCTGAGCAGTCAAACATCTCAATCCTTGTATTGGCAAGTTAATTTTGGAACTTTCTTAATATGTAATGTGTCTGCACATAAGAATGCATCTCATCTGTCTATACAATTTGTTGATTGTTAGCTCTTTCGCTCTTCCAGCCAAACAGAAAAAAGGCATACTCATCTTCAAAGTGTGTGGCCATTTCACGTGTCTGTGAGTCTGAAAAAACAGGCATAAAGTGGCTCTTTGTGGACATTTCTCTCCCTAGGCACAATTAAGCCATAGCCAGCTGACTTATTCCCACTCGACAGTTTGGTCGTATTACGTACACATGTGTCTCGAGTTTTCCAAAGGGATGACCCAAGTTGGGGTTACAAGATTTCAGAATTCAAAGTTCTGCATCATACCAGTGTAAAACAAGTCTATGGGTTTTGAATATGGAATGCAAGCAAAAGTCCCCTAAAGTCTTTGATTTGATATTTGATTGTATCCCCACCAAAGGGTGCACTGAAAGAAATGGTTAACGATTAATGACACGTGGATGCATATAAATAAAATGTAATAAATAAATAATAAAGAAATTATAGATACTAAAAAAGTAAATACAATTCATTATTAAAATAATTACTAGTTACTAGTTTTGCTAAGAAATGTATGTGTCAGGATTGTACCTGGATGGGCAATCCATCTAAAAATGCAAGCCAAGATGCATGTAAAATAAATCCCACTATCCTAATCATTTCAGCCATGTTATAGCAGTGTAAACAAATCCGTCCTGTTAAATATACCTGCTGCTGGCCATGTGGACAACTGGTTACATAGTAAACATAGTGTGTACAGACTTGTCTATTTGTTGTGCTTTTCACCTCACATACGATTCAGGTTCATTCTGCACAAGTGACACATGAAAAAGACACGGTGAGGCATCATCATGTGTACATATATCATTTGATATATATATATATATATATATACACATCATCATTTTATATATATATATATATATATATATATATATATATATACAGTTGCCACCTGTTGGTCAGTCAGTGTAATACAGTTTCCATTTATTTTGATATCTATTTTTCATAATAATAATTTTTTTTATTTATTTATTTTACATTTAGGCCTTGTTTCACTTTCAGGTCATATGTCTTTCAGTTTCAGACTTTATCTGGCAAGGGTTGAAGACTCCTCTCTACATTGCCTCCAAGAAATACTGCTCGATACTGCACAGACAGTTGTTTTAGACAGCGTTGCCACCAGCAGCAGCATAACAGAGGTCAGTTTTGTCAGACTGAGCAAATCAACAGTAAGTTATATTTAAACTAAAATTAACTTTTCCTACATTTATTTATTATTTTTTAAATATATTTAATTTCAAGCGTAAGGCTTTGATTTTTTTCTTTCCTTTACTTTGTTCAAATTACCCAAACTTTGGTACTGAATCTCCATACAATATTCCATTTACACTTCCATTTACAAGTTACTATAGTCTTGAAATTGATTTAGCAGAGACCAGTGTACCCAGTTGGACATTATTGTAAGAGTTATACATTTGAAGTTAAATCTGAACTATACTAACTCTAGCCTGTAGTTAGTTGTATGCTGTGTAAGATTATTGCATAGTTATAGCTTTTAATTTATTTTAATTTATTTGTTTATTTATTTTTAGTTTATACTATTTTAAAGGGACCTAGAGAATCCACATGACCTTAATTATAATCTATTTACATTAATAAACATTGGAGTTAATTTTATGAACTTCATGAGATGGGAGGTTTTGTTGTGGCCACGGCGACTTGCAGAATATATACAAACAGGTTATTTGTGATGGAGGCCCAGAGGAGGTAATACTAATTTGGTTGTCAAATAGTAAAACCGTCAAACAACTTCACAACTGTTGACCAATTGTGACAACCTACCATTGAGAATGTTCTTGAATGGTTGCTCTGTTCAGAATCTGCAGGACATTCTGGAATGTTTGTTGTGGTGTACACACTACATTGAAAAGCCTCAAAGTTTAGCCTCAAATGACAAAAAAGACTTGATTGTAATACATCAAAGCCTCTTTATTGATGAAGATTTTATTGATGCCGTGCTTTAGTTAGCAGCAATAGTCTGGTCCATCCAGGCACGGAGCTTGGTCACACGAGCGTACACTCCGGGCATGGTGGTTGTGCAGGTGCTGCTGCCCCAGGACACAATACCAACCAGCGTCCAAGCTCCAGCTTTCTGACACACCAGAGGACCACCAGAGTCACCCTGAAACAAAACACATAGAAGTTTAAGTATGATTAGAACTTTCAGCAGAAGCTCCTCAGTCATTTAATGAGAACTATACACAGTGATGCCACTATATAATTATCACTGGTTCCACTGTTAACTAGTGCTTCTTCTGATTCATTCGATGATTTACCATGCATGAGGAGGCTCCAGAAGCTCCGGCACAGATCATCAACTCGGTGATCTTAGAGCCCCAGTGACGTTTGCACTCATCATTGGTCAGCAGGGGCAGAGAGGCCTGCTGGAGCTTTGCAGGGGTATCAGGAGCTGTAATGGAGAAGAAATTGACAAAGCTGACAAAGCTAACTAGAGTTAAGGCAGCTGTTCCTCTCGGGGGTCTGGACTGGCAACTTACATCAGCCCTGACTGGCACAGGTTTAGGTTTAGGATGGGGAGTATGTACTGGACAAAGACTTACACTGGTTGATTTATGTGAGTCTGTGTTGCTTGTGCATAAGCATGAGTCTCGAACTGTATTTAATACACACTGTACAATTTCTAAAATGCCATTTTAATCATATGTTCTTGAGACAAAACTGAAACTAGCACCTACATTAATATACAAGTAAAAAAAACATCTAGAAAACATGCAAAAAATATCTTAAATAGTCTTTCAAATATTATTGTATAGACTATCATAGATTTCAACATTGCATTGAAAGCTACCATTGTGTCTGGTCAGGCCCCATCCAGAGGTGACACACTTCATGCCACCAGGGAAGTTGTCACTGGTCTGAGCAACACACACAGGGGACACGCGAGTGCTCAGCTGGGCGGGGGTGGCAAGCTTGATCAGCAAGATGTCATTGTTGATGGTAAAACCGTTGTAGTTGGGGTGCTTGAAAACCTAATTGGGAAAAAACATCTTCAGTTACACATCCGATACCAAGTATTTAACATGAAACTGGTTTCTTATTATCTTTAAAATGCACACCTTGCCAACACTCATGGTCTGGATGGCCTCAGCATTAGAAGAACGGTCATGCTCTCCCAGGATCACGCGGTGGGAAGTCCTGCGATGAGTAATAGGTAAGAGTTCATCAGTACATTGTGGAGTCAAATAACACTAGTTCCTCTGATAGGCTGCGTCCTGGAGCAATAAGCCTTTTAAAAGAGGAGGGAATTACCTCACATTGCAATGAGCAGCAGTCACAACCCACCACTCGTTGATCAGGGAGCCACCACAGAAGTGGAATCCTGTGTAGTCCTGTAAAAAGGGTTACTTTAGAGTCTTACTGTGCAGGTCCAGGCTTCTATTACTCTTATGATATAGTAATAACACACACTATAAATGCTGAAAGTGTAGTTTGAGACAAAGTCTTAAAAACTTGTTTTTTAATCATTTGTCTTGAACAATCTTTCATTTTAAGCAACATTTTACAATAAGGATACATTAACAGCATTTATGACAGTAACAAACATCCCTAAATAGTTTAGTTAAATTACTTGTCCTCCACTTTTAACTCATCCATGCACTGCAATATACAGTAGGGGGCAGTGAGCACTTGTGCGAGGAGCAGTGGGCCCTATCCACATTTTCAAAATGTAAATGAAGCAAATGTGGTCTGCACATTTTAAGGCCCAATTCTATTTATTAGCCACATGTAACATACTGGGATATAGCTATGAAAATTCTACATTTAGTTTAAAAATAAATTAATAAATTCATATTTCTATGTTATGTCTACAACTTGGTTTTAAATAAGTAAATTGTAAACAGAAATAAACAGAGAATGCCTACAGTTAATATTTCAAAGCAATATCCCATGTTTTATGGTAAAATAAAAACAAACTCTATATATTTTTCATAACAAATAACAATATGTGTTCAATAAAAACGTGTTTTAATATTTAGGGAACTAAAAGTGGTCCCAGTAGAACTGCTCCAGATTACCCTTTTGGCATCTTTATTTTTAAGACTGTATAAGTGATTAATAAAATTAATGGAAATATAATATGATTATATTATGGAAAGCAAACCTCTCTTATAATATACAGCTTCTGAGACAGTCTGTAGTTCAGGATATTATTTTACATTGCATTTGAGGATATGAAACATACCTGCAGAGACACCTGCCAGGGCCAGGAATGGGGCACTGCCTCCTCACCATTCACAATTCTGGCGTATCCAGTGATGACTGGAGGGATAGCAGGGACGCCACAGCCTGGGAAAGAAAATCCCGCTCTAATCACATAACAAATACCGATCCAAGAGAAATTTAAAAACAAAAGTTAAACAGCATGGCTGTATAAATGTTCACCACTCACCATAGGCTGCACTGACGAAGGCAAGGCAGGAGACGATCCAGAGTAAGGCCATGTTTTCAGCTGATTTTTTTTTCACCACTCTTAGCACATTATATACGGAACACCAGTCCATGAGCCTCATATCTTATCTCCAGCCTGTGGGATACTGTACACCTTGCAGAGGAGGGACCATGTTTTTGCACACTGTGCAGAAAAATCAGGGCTCATATCCACTGGCTTTCAAACTGAACTTTCCGTTGTTACTCTAAGCCCACAAAAATCTATTGACCCAAATTGTCTTTAAAAAAAAAGTCAGCAACATTATGTCTAATGAATTTGATGAAAGAGAACATGATTGTTCCAACACTTTTGTGAAAATGATTAAGTTATAATGTAAATGATTAAGTATAAGAACATGTTTTATGTGTAATGCTGGGACTTTCACCTTTTCTTTCATTTTTTTATTCTAATTTATTTTTATTTATTTTTTTATTCTATCCACAGATGTTTAGGTTGAGGGCCATGACATAACCTTCAACTCGCACCTCCTGAGGATCTTAAGGATTTTAAGGACCACTTGTGGATTTTAAGGTGTGTTAAGGATCATTATCCTTCTCCAACCACTTTCCATCTTCAGCTTTTTTACAGACTGAAAGATGTTTGCTTCCATAAATTGCTGATATTTCATTGAATCTGTTTTCTGCTCTACTCTCAGTTCATCCCTCACTGAAATGTTCCTCATGACACTGGCTGCAACACAAGTCCAAATCATGATTGATCCACCGCCATGCTTAACAGTTACAGAAGTGTTGTTTTAATGAAACATTAGGGCTGGGCGATATGGAAAAAAAAATCACACCCCAATATATTTCAGCTGAATGGCAATAGGGTGTGTACAAGAGTACACAGAGGAGCAGAGGAGAGGATGACCTAAGAGTAGGGTATGGAGCAGAGCAAGGGAGCAGAATAAAGGCTTCCACACGATTGAGACAGATCGTTATTTAAAAACTTTAAAATTCAATATCATCTCAACCGTTTCTTACTCTGTTTATATCCTGGTATTGATAAAAAAATAACAACATTCTTCTGTGCAATGTGCAATGTGCTGTGCAATGAGTAGCAGATCCCTTCTGGAGTCTACAACAATGTGTGTACTGTTGTTAGAGTCAGTTTAAGAGCCGGTGTAGCATCATTATTTCTTGATGTAAAATTCATTTTTAACTATCAAATTTTATTTTACTTTATTTGTATTAACTGTAATGATATATAGAGTTATGTTCGAGTAATCACATTCACTGCTGAGACAAATAACATCAGTATATGCATGTAGGCCATAAAAGAGTTCTTACATACAGGTATCTTACCTACAATTATGTGTAAAAGTCTGCACATTTCTGTTAAATCCTGTTTTTTAATACTCATAACCTGTACTAAATGCATTCAAATCAACAATTACCGTTTCTTTAATTGATACATTGGATGTGGGAAGTGTGTATTTTGTGTTTGGCAATGTCACAGTGAGTGTGTGTAAGGTTTATCTCTGGAGCTGGAAGGTATCATGAAAGATCACGCATTTCACAATCTGTGTGCATTCAGCAAAATCCTTGACTTTAAATAGTCACCTCTCTTTATTTCTCAATAGACACCTGCAGCTTTCTCATACACACGACATATTACATCAGAGCTGTCTTCACAGGATGCGTGCAAATCTGCAGGATTCTGCAAGCAGGCCAATACGTATCCATTACTATTATTCCTACAGCATAAGAGCATTTTCAGTAAAGTGAAATTTCAGTATTATGTTTAGTAAAAAAACATTCTTCTAACAAATCAATTAAATATTAAAAAGCAGTATGGTTTTCTCAAATTTCTCAATGACAGACTGGTTTTGCATCTAAAAAAAGTTTAAATATCGTTTAAAAGCTCATTTGTGATCACAATTTCAATCAAAACATTAAACTGACATAATGTATTTTATACTTCTTACATGTAAAGTGACATTTCAAGCCTTTCTTTGTTTACTGTTGATCAGTATGGCTTATAGCTCACAATATCAACTTTTAAACAAACAGAAAATTTTAATGAATATAAAATATATGACAGTTATTATGAAAGTAAAATCATTTTCACAGTATTCTATTTTTTTGAGATGCACTAGTATATTTGTCAAAACAGCACCACCAGTGGCCTGGAGCTCACTGTGATTCACATGTAGTTATGTCTAAATGTCAGTTATATCTTTATCTTTAGTTTCATGTGTTGCTGACCTTTCTATTTTTTGATTTCTGTGAAGCTGTTCTGTGACAGCAGTTATAAAAAGCTCTTACTAATCAATTTTGATTTGATAAGTTTCTTCTGCTGATTTTTTTAGTTGATGCTCAACAACCAAAAGACCAAAAAAACACCAATAATGGAATTTGTTTATATATGTGTGTGTGTGTGTGTACACTTTACTGTCTGAATCATCCTACTAAAGCTACATGTGTGACAGTGTGGAATATTGATTTTATTGATACTATTTGATGTAACACAAAAACATGCATAAAGAATCGAACATTACCAATGCAAATTGATTTCTTTAATTATATTTCAACTGTAATCAATAATGTGGCTTTAGTTAGCAGCCATGGTCTGATCCATCCAGGCCCGAAGCTTGGTGATCCGAGCATACACTGCGGGAATAGTGGGGGAGCAGTTACCACTGCCCCAGGACACAACACCGACCAGAGTCCATGTCTCACCCTTCTGACACACTAGAGGACCACCAGAGTCACCCTGAAACATAACAGACATGCAGATAATTAGGAAGGCTGTTAGGCCATTAGGTCATTTCCAATCGACCAGTGTAGTAACCAGTAATGGGCCTTCAGAGGTTACAGAAGACAAGCTCAATGAATCAGTTAAAATCTAATTACTCACTGTTTTTTGTTTTCTTTTGTTTTGTTCTGTTCTGTTCTGTTCTGTTTTTTTATTTCATTGTCCAGCTGCTTGCTTAAAATCCAAGGAAACAAGACAAGAGGGGGAAGGGCTAGTGATGTCACTGACCCCAATATTGGGTTATTGAGGAATATTAGGAGGGGCTTTTCTCTTACTTTGCTTAACACACTGTCCAAATTTCAGACTAAAAGTCCTGAGAAGGGATAATACTGAAAAATACATATAAACTAACTAACTAACTAACTAACTAACTAACTAACTAAATAAATAAATAAATAAATAAATAAATGTATTTAATTTTATTTTGGATGACTAATTATTGTACGCATCCTCCTCAATCTAATCATTACAAATAACTAATGAAAATTTTTGCATTGTCTGTTCAAAAGTCTTTATAGCCAAAATTTTGATAAACTTGTGGGCACATTTTTATATCAAAATGTGATCAAATTCATACCAATATTTCAATTCTATTCATTTTAAATTCTGTTTATCTGAAATGAAAATAAATTTGAATAGTCTAGGATCTCCTGAAAATAACAATATCTGGTATGCGTGACTGTCTCCTATAAATACTTTTCTAATGATTTGCTGATGATACCAGAGTAGTGGGAATCATTAGTAACAACAATAATAACTAGGACAGCAGGGGTCTGAAAGTTAGAGAAGCAGGCTTAGGACAAGGAGGTTGCAGGTTTGATCCCCTTGACTGTCAGGAAGTCAGGGTGGGGATAGTGAAAAAATAAGTCTTTCTTCTCCTTCAAAAGTCATTGCTGCCCTTGAGCAAGACACCTCATCCCAAATTGCTCCCTAGGTGGTGAGGTGGCTGTCCACTGCTCTGAGTTAAATACTGTTGTACACTCTTAGGAATTAAGGTACAACAATGACACAGAAGAAACCCTTTTGCTAATAAAGAAATAGTGAACAAAATAAAGAGCCTTTACACAAAATTAAAGTCTTCAAGCAACATTCAAAGAATGATTTCTAGCACCTTTATTTTTAAGCGTGCACTGTGGTGTTCTAAATTGTTAGAACCTAAAACTAAATAGTCATGAAACTGTTTGGAGAGGGCTGGTGCCGTGTAATGCTTGTACCATGCAGGAGGAGGTTCCAGCAGCTCCAGCACAGATCATCTGCTCAGTAATATGGGAGTCCCAGTAATGCTTGCAGTCATCATTGGTCAGCAGGGGCAAAGTGGCCTGCTGAAGCAGAGCTGGCATATCAGGAGCTGTAATAGAAATTACACCAAAGAAAGTTACACTAACGAGACAAGCTGCAACGTAAAAGTATAACAATCAGACTAAGCTGAAAGCTCATTATTTCAGTACTGTTCATATATCAGCTTAGTCACATGATAATATCAAGCTTTCCGTCGAGTTTAGATGTTGTGTAGTGGACTGCTCAAAAGAACAACAAATTTGCAGTGCTTCTTGATGATTCCAGGAGGAACATTTGGTCAAGTATAGCCATGATGGTGACTTGTTACAGAAGTTATGATGAAGGAACAAAAATAGCATAAAAGCAGATCAATAGCAGATTACTGGGTATTCTGGTGTGTATTTACTGATGCCATGGAAGAAGTGTAGAATTGGCTGGTGGCACGAACCCCAAAGGCCACAGTGAAAGAAGGCAGTGCTAAAAGTCCACTGGTTTTTCTCTTTATAACACAAGTCTGAAAGTACCATTATGCTTGGTGAGGCCCCATCCAGTGGTCACACACTTCATGCCACCAGAAAAATTGTCACTGGACTCAGCCACACACACAGGTGACACATGATTGTTCAGCTCAGCAGGTGAGGCAAGCTTGATTAGAAGGATGTCGTTGTCTAACTCTTTGAACTCAGGATGCTTGAAAATCTGATCCAGGAAAGTAGAACATTCACATGCATGAGGTTATAGAGATATTAGACAGTAACATATATAGAACCCATAAAAGTTCTTCACCTTCATATCTACATTGCAAACATGGAGCTTAATGGAAGCAAAATATGATGCAAATGGGTTTCTTCTATGGAATCATTCCAATTCCCAAACGCAGCCAATTTCCCAGCTTTATCTGTTACCTAATGGCACTAGTCACAGTATAAGTATAACATATGCTGTAAAAATAAAATTTCCTTGAGGAACTTTTGCATGTTTATTTCATTTGAAACAGTGGAGGAACCTCTTCAGAATCTCTAGATTCCAGCCTTGTCTACTAGCTAAGGATGTTCTCCGAGTGAACAGCAAAGCACTTTTGTAAGTCGCTCTGGATAAGGGCATCTGCTAAATGCCATAAATGTAAATGTAAAATGAGGAAGGGACCTTGAAAAGGGACAATGATTTCTTCAAAGTTCCTTGAAGCACCTTAAGAGGTTCCTTCCCTCTTAAATTGAAGAACCTTCAAAGGTTCCTCAAGGATCTTATATGTTTTACAGTTTACAATGTAAATATTTAGGTATATTCTGTTTAAAACACAACCAATGCAGCTGTTATTGGAATGCACACCTTGCCAACATGCATGATCTGGATGGGCTCAGAATCAGAAGAATAGTCATGCTTTCCCAGGATTACTCGATGGGTCTTCCTGAATTTCAGTAGATGATAAAGACAATGACAATATGACATCATGCTTGTGTGTCATATTTGAACATCAATCATAGATGAACACCAAGTTCTAAAAATAGAACCACGATTCTTCTATTTTGGAGGTGATCTTATAAAAGACTCCTCTCATGATTCATCTATGAGTTAATGCTCTCTGACTAATATGACTCTCAATTTTTGTATGTAAAGTTTAAAACTATTGCCAGTACAGTTTCAAAATTCCTTTCTGGAATGTAAACTTACCTCACACTGCAGTGAGCAGCAGTCACAACCCATGACTCATTGATTAGGGAGCCACCACAGAAGTGTTCACCATTGTGATTCTGCATTTCAGACAGAAGGAAAACATTCCTTTGACACTATTTCTAAGTTCAGAATGGCACTGTGTCAGCTGTGCAATCAGCTAAAACGGCTCTAACTCTAAGTAAAGAAAATGTTCCTCACTTTATGGAAACAAAATGATTGGCTAACCGTGTATGAACACAGTTAAAGTTGTATATAAACTATATAAATGCCGTTAAAGTTGTATATAAACAGTACAAACACAGTAAAAGTTCAATATAAGCAGTAACAAGAGATAAGCAACATAAAATACTATTAAAGTTTTAAAAGATATTGTTGAGATATAAAACCATATCTTTTAAAACTGATACACTTACATTGAGCTTTGAAATATAAACAGCATAAAAAATACTGTTAATGTTTTATATGAACATAATTAAACTTTTATCTAAACAGCATATAAATAATATTAAATGGGTTTCTTTCACTATCTGATTATTATTGCTTATTTTTATTCCCTTATGCATGGTATTTGCCTTTCTATGCTAATGCTATGCTAATATGCTAATACTACAAAATTGAGATATTTTGTAAATTACTGTCTGACAAAAATTAGATTTAGTTTACAGTGATGAAACTGGGGTTAGACAAAAGTGAAAGATGTAAAACATTAAGATTTAGGTTAGGGTTTTATGAATTACACTTAAACTTAAATTTAAAATATCTGAAAGCCTGAGAATAGATGCTCCTGTTTTAAAAATGGATTTCAAAAAGTAAACAATATACAGTGGCAAAGAATTAACCATTAGCATTCAATCTATGGATATTGATAGCAAAATGATCAATGAGGAAAGATGGTTGTGGAAAGCACCTGCAGAGACACCTGCCACGGCCAGGAATGAGGCACAGCCTCCTCACCATTCACGATCCTGGAATAGTTACTGATGATCGGAGAAACTGCAGGAACTCCACAGCCTGAAAAAGAAAACCACACTCTACAAGTTGTGCCAGATTTGTGCTGTTTTATCTGATGTTTCTTAGTAGCTTTAAATGCATTTGCAAAGTACAAAAAAGTCTTACCAAAGGCTGTGCTGATGAACACGATGCAGGACAGCAACTGCAGGACAGACATATTTCCAGCTTCAGACAGTCCGCAAAGTCTGACCCTTTTATACTCCAGTCCTTACCCTTTAAATATCTCAGTGTGTGTGTGTGTGTGCATGTGTGTATATACCTGTCACATGTTCAGCCTTAGTATTTCTAATCTTCCATACTGACACATTCAATGAATGAGCTCAACAAGAAACTAGAATAAAGATAAAACAAGAAACTTAAGACTTGATGACTAATATTAAACACAGCTGGGTGGGGTATACGTGAAGGTATTTCAAATGTTGAGTAATAATTGTCAATACTGAAGGTTAGGGTTATATTTTAAATTATTTTTATTTTTTAAATTAGGGAAAGACAGAAACTAAGTGATATTTTCTGCTCCGGTTAGAACATCCAACACATCCAGTACCTTAGGCACAGCCAGCACATCCTAAAGCAGCTGACACAACAAATTGCCCATCTTACCACAGCCAACACACCATCTGGCAGATTCAGCATATTCACACATCTGGAAAATCTGGTACATCCTAAAGCAAATGGTACATTTAAACATTGCCAACACACCATCTGACACGTGGCCAATCCAATTCCAACTCCCACCAACTGACACAATAAATCTTAAAGCAGCCGGCACATCAACTGGCACATCATAATACACCCGGCACACCATCTAGGACATCCGACACATCAGGCACATTCTGAATTGGCCACAACAACAATCGACTTAATGAAGTCGGCAAATGAACTGGCACATTTGGCACAATCAGCACATTCTAATGCAGCTGGTATCACAACTGGCAAAGCTTAATGTGGTCAGCACAACATCGCGGATATTCCACGTTTAACACCTTTGGCACATCCAGCACATACTAAAGCAGCCTGCACAACAAATCACCAATCTTAACACAGCCGGCACACTATCTGGCACATCTGGAACTTCCAACACATCCGAAAGCAGCTGGATGACATCAAAATGCAGCTGGCACACAATCTGACACATCCAGCACCTTTAACACATCCGGCAGCCCAACAAATGACACGCACATTCAGCACATCTGGAACATCTAGAATCAGTTTGCATATCAACTGACATACGAAGGCAGTCAGTACACCGTCTCACAATCAGCACATCCAAAAGTAGCTGGTACATAAACTGACACATCTGAATACATCTGGCACACAATATAGCACATTTGTCACATACAAAACACTGATACATGGCACAGAAGCCAAATTTGGTACGTTTGCCACATCTGGAAATTCCAGCACATCTGACACATTCCAAAGCACCTTCAGGATATATGTAACATCCAGCACCTTATGCACATCCAGCACTTCCTAAAGCAGCCTGCACAAGAAATCATATATCTTAATGCAGCTTTCACACCATCTGGAACATTAGACAGATCCTGAAACATCTTGGCGTCATAACTGATCCAGATTTATCATTTGAACAATGCATAATATTATTTGGACAGCTTTCCTTCATCTTCGTAATATATTCCGAGTTTAGAAATGTCCTATCCTTACACAATGCTGAAAAACTAGTGCATGTTTTCATCCCCTCATGGTTAGATTATTGCAAGGCACTATTGTCAGGATGTTCAAGCAGGAACCTAAATAGACTTCAGTTAGTTCAAACTGCTGCAGCCTGCCATCACCAATTATGCAGAAATTTACACAGAGCCACATTATCTGTGACTGTTACTATTATCTGCATCATCAAACTAACATGACTTCAGTGCACCTGAGCATTACAGCAGACATGAGGCCAAGTGTCCCCTAACTAACTATGTATAAGTTACTGAGCAGAGGAGGGGGGTCCCTCCCTCCTCCTTTCTTCCTCCAGCTCTGAGGGAGTTTCCTATTGTCACTGTTGCCCTTTGGCTTGCTAAGTGGGGAGTTTATGTCTTTATCCTTTGTTCATGTGATGTTCACCTTTCTATTTTTTGATTTCTGCAAAGATGGGCTGTGACCACATCAGATTCGATTTGATAAGACTCTTGAAACTGACTCAGTGTAAATAAGACCAGTCATAATGAAAAACGGGGAAAACAAATACAAAGTTTAAATAAGTGTGATGACGTGAGGTAGCACTGCACGTCTCCCTGTTCTGCATTGCAGACTGGGGACAGAGAAGAGCAGAAACTGAAACTTACTGGAGGGAGTCCATCCTGGTTTACGGAGAGGGGAACCAAAACCTGTGTAATGGCACTAATGGCATTAACAAATGTATTATGGGAACAATGAGCATGCATAATCATTTTTGATTGGAGATTGTATATGATGTAATGGGATTATTTGGTGTTTACATGTCAATCTATGTGTATCAGTATTTGTACTTTTTAAACATTTTGTAACATTTAAAGGCCTGTTCATTTAATTTTTCTAGCTTTTATTAATTACATTTTTTTCCTTCTGATTGCATTTTAATTATAAGCCTTTTCCTTATAACCCTGCAATATTTTAATAGATGTAAACATAATTTTCAATTGCTTCTGTATGCTCAGCTATATTGTATGTACATTAGGTGTACATGAAAGATTGTAGTCCTAATGTGTGTGTGTGTGTGTGTGTGTGTGTGTGTGTGTGTGTGTGTGTGTGTGTGTGTGTGTGTGTGTGTGTGTGTGTGTGTTTTAAGACATATCCACTAGGTGGCAGCATTTGATTTGGTGTAAAATGCAGTGTGAATCAGAGGTCAGTGAAGGCTTTATGCCTTATGGCTCTATGGATTCATTCAGTTAGGGCAACCTGTGGGCCAGGGACCATCAGTGGGCTGGGAAGCACTCTCTAATGGTCACATTTTACTCTCTAGTAGTCCATAGTGGGCAGGTAATGGCACTTTAAATTAGGAATTAGGACAGATGTTTTCATGATGACATAATATTTTTAATTATGGTTCAGGCCCTGATTCTCAAGCTTTCAGTGTCAGAACTCGAGAAATTAAAGACAAAAACAATTTGACAAGTTTTTTTATGGCCTGTTATGCTGAATAGTTCTAAACAGGCAGACCGTGAGGTGGAAAAGGTTGAGAACCTCTGAGTTGAGGCATATTTCTCATTAAATTTTGATTTCCCACAAATGCTGCATGTATGTGTTGCCTAAGCAGTGTGTTCATCTCTTATTACTCACACAAACATCATACTTGCAATGAACCTTATTGATTCTTGACTGTGAAGGACTGATCAAAAAATGGAAAGTTGTGCCCTTTTTTAAAAGCAAAACTCAAAATCCCAATACTATTACTTAACAGTCTTGACTGATTTTATTTTACTCCCCCACCATCTACAAACATCAAATCCACTACCAAAAGCCATTTGAGGGTAAATGAAATGACGTCCTCCAGTGAATAAAGAAGAGAGGGTAAAAGGGTTAAAAGCTCCAGCACACTCAAGCCTTTGGCCGACCAGCTACAGCCTCTTCAGCTATCAAACCACATACCGTGCTGATCGGACACCAAGAAGGTCCAGAACGGATGTCCAAACTATATGGTAGACATAGCTACTGTGGATGATTTCAGTTGCGTAAATCAGACGATAAAAGCAGAGCTTTCTTTGTTTTGTTTTTTCTCAAGCCTTTCATAAAAATATAAACAGCATGTTTTATTCACAAAATGGCAAAATGATAGGGTTGTAAATATATCATATACTTCTTATCCACCAATCACCAGCTTGAACTACTCAAATGGATTGTATTAAAGAGCTTTAAAGAGCAACAACAGTGAAATTACTGAAAAATGTAGCCACATCTGGTATCTGGTTGTGTTCTTTTGATAGTGTATGATTTTACAAGAAAAATAGTGGCTGAAATTGAATCTCAGAAGAAATCTCAGGATAGCCACGTGATCTGATGTCAGCGTGAACAGGGGACCCTGCTTAAAAACACTGCTTACTCTGTGGCAATGTTGAACAAGATCTGTAGCTGGCACACTAACAGCACGGTAACGATGTTGGACGAGACCCGTAGCTGGCACACTAACCGCATGGTGGCGATGTTGGGAACCTGTTGCTGACCTAGTCAGCCACTGCAGAGGATCACACTCAATGCTGTCTTGTAAAATGACCTGCAAATGCTTACATCATGACAACCATCAGCTGTTCCTCCAGAAACCTGAAGGAGAATATATATATATATATATATATATAATGGTAATATAATGCAATACTTTGTGTGGTTAAATTGACCAACATTCATTTTTTGACTAATATATGCCACAGTGATTTATATTTATAATGATTTATCACAGTGATGTATTATAATGATGATGAGGGTTTACTGTGTGTTGAAATGTAATGTATATCTAGTGCCTTAGCTAAACACAGACAAGTATACAGTTCATTTTTTCAGCATATTCACAATCTAACTCAAATTGTATTCATTAATGAAGAAAGGGATGATTTTATTCTTGATAGAACACTCCAAAAGTCAGAGTACACAGAAGAGGAGCCACATATACGCGAGTAACACCATTCCTCAATGGTTTGAGCTGTGTTAGGGAGAGATGGACTAAGTGCTTGGGTCAGAACTCTTATGCTGTACACAGCAAGATGGCAAACGTGAGTGATATGAATACGTTTCATTTAAAGGTCGACTAAATTTAGATTAGGTAGGTCTTATCTTTTCCCACTTAAAGTGCTTATACATATACATTTGGGAGAGCACGTCAGTGAACCGATCGGTTTGGAGCGAAATGAATGTAAAAACACATAAATCATGAACATTTAAGAAGTACAGGTTTTGAAACTCCACATTGCACATCGCCACATTTTGTGTCTGTGGCATCTTAAGAAAAAAATTTCATTCTATTGTACATATATTGTCATTCTATTGTACACATATTTATAGCAACATCAGCTACTCCATTCTTAACCAATGGCATCTGCTCTGCTGGCCTGTGAACATCTGCATCTTAATGTGCCTCCTTCACGTCCAAGTAAGTCCAGTTTTAGCAGAATTTACAGTGCCGTCTGGAAGCTTGCACAGTTGTAGTTTTTGGAAAGGTCCTTGTGGTCATATAAGGAAGGTCTCTTCTGAATAAGAATGGAGGGTCCTTGGAGAGGTCTCTTGGTTTTGATGTGTGTAGAAAGCAGTGGTGGGACTGGTTAAGGTGGCAGTAGAGGGGGTTTAAAGGTGCATGTCCCTGTGCAGTGGCGTGGAGTGAGCATCTTACAGGAGAAGTGGTGTAAAGCGTCGTGAGCTTCTAGGAAAAAGCAGCATTTAGAACTACACACAGATACAGACATTCAGAACTTTACTGCAGAGTGGAGCAGAAAGAAGACCCTATCAATGATCATTCCTCTCAAAGTGCACGGATACAAAACAACTGATTTGAAGACCCTCACACTTCAATTATTCACAATCAACAACTGAAAAAATATCACTAAACATGTTTGGTGGAACGTGATATCTGTGTAGTTAACACCCTTAATTAAAGGTTCCAAAGGGTTCTTTAGTAAAAGTAATTGTTACATATTTGCAAACAAAAAAGATTTAAATGTTTCACTTCACATGTAATAAATATAATTAATACATTTTTCACAACAATCACTACATTAGTAGAACCGAATCTCCTGGTATCTCCAAAGAACCTTTATGAATATAGTCTGAAATGTGATTTTTACTATATAATAGTGCATCTGAAAAAGATTTTATATGGTGAAAATATTTATTTGTGTTCATAATTTCATAAACGTTGGAGTCAGATTTTATATTCATTACTTGTAAAGTGATTTATGTTGACATACTGATGATCAGAATGGCTTATAGCTCATGAAAATGTGAAATCCAGAATCACACGTTATTACAAAATGTTATTTCATGTTTGACTAAATTACAAATCGGTAATGAAATTAAAACAAAATCTTGAAGTGCATGAAATATATCATTTTAAATGCAAAGCATAAAATATGACTTATGATTTTAAATATTTGAAGGAAAGTATGAACAAAAATGTTTTCACAGTATTTTTTTTTAATGATACAGTAGTAAATAGAATAGAATAGAACTTTATTGATCCCTTGGGAGGGTTCCTTCAGGGAAATTAAGATGATGATATTAGATATAAGAAAAGTAGCACTTGCATATTCATCTGTATATTTCTAATATGTCTTTGGGAATGAGATAAGCTCAGAGATTGAACTTCCAGCAGTGTGAACTACTAGTATATCATTCTGATGGTATGACTCTAAATTACCTTTTAGCTTCTGCTGAATTGCATAACGAGCCTTTCTCTCTTGATCCAACTCGTTGCACAAAGTGTCTAAAATAGCAAATAAACAAAAAATCAAATGAGAAGAAATAAAATCAAATGGGTATAAACTTTCATATTCTAGACCAAAATATACTTTAAATGGCTCTATTATATGAATGGATACTTTGTGATTCTTCAGAAATTGAATAAATTCTTGTTTATCATCAGGACATGTTGGATGTGTGTTTTTAAAGCTTGTAAAGCATTTGTCACTACCAGAAATATGCAAGTGT